>JAXDDX010000098.1:877500-907500 GCA_034670405.1 Hoplostethus atlanticus
TGCATACATGCACTAAATAATATTAGACTTCATCAGTGCTAGTAAAGTAATGGTGAATGGCTTTTATGGTGTTAGGGAGTTTGTTATGAGGCGTTCAATTGGGACCATTACATTTGGTGTGTGTGTGTGTGTGTGTGTGTGTGTGTGTGTGTGTGTGTGTGTCGTCTGCAGTGACAGTTGCCAGCGAGGCTGGAGGCTGCTGTACATCCTGACAGCCTTCCATCGCTGCTCTGACGTCATGAGGCCCTTCTTGCTGAGGTTCCTGCAGGACGCCTGCGACAGCCCCGGGGTGCAGTACCAAGGTAGACCAGCAGTCTGTCATCAGTCTGTCAGTGTCCACCTCACCTCACCTCATTATTACCGTGTGCGAGTTACGTTTTGATTGGCTGCTGCTGTTGATTGACAGGCATCTCCAAGGCATGTGAGCACAACCTGAAGAGGACGTTCCAATATGGCGGCCGTGTAGAATACCCCAATAGCATGGAGCTTAAAGCTATGCTGGTCAGTCTCTCATTCAGCCAATCAGTGTTCTTCCCAGTGTGTCCGTCAACCAATCAATGTTCTCCTCAGTCTGTCCTTCAACCAATCAATGTTCTTCTCAGTCTGTCCTTCAACCGATCAATGTTCTTTCTGGACGCTCTTTCAAACAGTCAATCTTCTTGGCTGCTGTGGGCCCACACTGAGTCAGCAGTGAAAACCACGCCAACAACCGAAACAGGAAAGAAGGATTGTAGCAACTGATAATAACTGCTGGATAATCTCATAACATATCAACTAAATGGCTTGAAAATTGCAATTGCGATTGCAGCAGTATACTCACCTTGCTGGTGGAAGAGTATTGGATGCCCTTAAACTGTCCTCTGTCCTTTGATGTCTGGCTATAAGTCTCTCTGATTGGTTGTTTGTGTGCAGGCTGGGCGGAGCTCCAAGAGACAGCTGTTCCTGCTGCCAGGTGGGATTGAGCGGCACCTGAAAATCAAGACCTGCTCTGTGAGTGATACACACACACACACACACACACACACACACACACACACACACACACACAGATTTGGTTTCATGCTCTTTAGGATCTATATCTTGTATATCATGTGTTTCTGTGGCTCAGCATGGTGGTGATGGTGCTGCTGGTTTGTTTCAGGTGGCTCTGGATGCCATTGAGGAGCTTTGCTATGAGATGGGCCTACACAGGGTGGAGGCCATGGATGAATATGCCATATTTGTGGTCACACACAGAGGTGAGAATGATCTACCCTTTCACCATGAACAGGCTTCACGTTGATTTATTATAGACTGATAAATAAATGACTGCTAAACTCAGAGTACTTTGTTACCTTGTGTAGTGAAACAATACTTTTGTGTTTTGTGTGGTTGTGTGTCTGTCTGTAGGTCAGAACGTGCGTCCCCCTGAACAAGCGTGAGTACATCCTGGACATCGCCACGGAGACGGAGACGGTGGATGCCAACTACAGCCTGTGGTTCAGGAGAGTCATCTGGAGTATGGCTCTCAAGCTTGACAACGAACTCTATGTCACCATGCACTACAACCAGGTAGCGATGGAGGGATCTACCGCATGAGGCCATCGAGCTCTTCCTGTCTCTCTCTCTCTCTCACTAGTTCACACTGTCTCTCTATCCAAGGTGTTGCCAGACTACCTGAAGGCCTTGTTGAGTGTGGTTCCCCAGGGTAAGGCCAGTGACCAGCATCTGCAGCAGGTCGCCAGACTGGCCGCCCTACAGCACCGTGCCAAGGACACCGTCTACCTGCCCACCTTGTACATACACACATGCATGCACACACATACACATGACATTTGTTGGATGTTCTTATAGTGCATTGCAGTAACATTTTTATTGTGGGTGAACCGAACCCCTAACTTGTCAGTGTCATGCTCAACCAATTCAGTTACAGTACGCAGGACCAACACTTCTGTGTGCCTTTTTCCTGTGTGTGTGTGTGTGTGTGTGTGTGTGTGTGTTGATAGCCGTGAGGTGCAGGAGTGTGTCCCCGATCAGTTTTACAGCAAACAGGGTTCCCAGCATTGGCTGGATATGATCACTCAGCACATGCAGCAGGTCCAACCCCTCAACCCGCACCAGGCCCGTGCACAGTTCCTAGGTAAGACCTCAGATCGCTCGGTGTGTGTGTGTGTGTGTGTGTGTGTGAAAGTGACTTACAGTATGCATGTACAACAGCAGCTTCCTTCATTATCCATCAATCCTAAATTAGTAATGCATCAGCCACAGTCCTGGTGATTTTCATGTTTTAACTTCAGTTGAAGGATCCCCGTGATCCTCTATGGGTTGAGAAAATGATATCACGCTCAGGCCTTATGAAACGAGGCTGTTTATTAGATTAGAACTGACCCTTCGTGTGTTTTCGTTCAGGTCTGGTCAGCGCCTTCCCGATGTTCGGCTCCTCCTTCTTCTACATCCAGAGTTCTAGCTCCGCCTCCGTCCAGGCCCCCTGCATCCTGGCTGTCAATCAGAACGGACTGCACTTCCTCAACAAGGACACTCACGTATGTGGCTGACACACACACGCAGACACACACACACACACATGCACACATGCGTACACACCGGTACACACATCCAGTCTGACACATCCAGTCTATGACCGGAAGGTGTGTGGAAATGTGGGCAGTGAAAGTGGATGACTAACGCTCTCCCATCCTTCAACAACTACTGCTGAGGTGCCCTTGAGCAATTCACAACAAAAAACACCCTTCAGTTATTTCAAAATAAAGGCTTTGTCTCCATCTGCTGGTAATAGCGTCCACTGTCTGCTGCATGTTGTTTATGTTGTGTTCAGATCAGGATGACCAGCAAAACACATAAAACTGAAAGCCTTTTTCTAACTGTTTTATGTGCTTGACTCTATATGTGTGTGCATTTTTGTGTGTGTATTTGTATGTGTGTGCATGTATGTGGTGTGTGTGTGTGTGTGTGTGTGTGTGTGTGTGTGTGTGTGTGTGATTAGGAGGCCATGGTGCGTTTCCCTCTGAAGGAGGTCCAGTCGACTCGTACCCAGAGACCCACCTCAGGCTCCAGCTACCCCTACGTAGAGATCATGATTGGAGACCTGCTCACACAACGCATCACACAGCTACAACTGGAGCAGGTCCGTGTGTGTGTGTGTGTGTGTGTGTGTGTGTGAGAGAGAGAGAGAGAGAGAGAGAGAGAGAGAGAGAGAGAGAGAGAAACAAGAGCAAACAACAGACATTTCTACTTTAATGCTCTATCTTAATTGTACCATGTTGTTTGTGCATCTACGTGTGTGTGTGTGTGTGTGTGTGTGTGTGTGTGTGTGTGTCTGTGTCTCCAGGGTCTGGAGCTGTGCCGGGTCATTGCCATGCACATGGAGAACCTGCTGTCACTCAGAGAGAAGAGACTCACCTTGCCACCGAGCGAAATCACCCTGCTATAGCACACACACACACACACACACACGTACACACACGCACACACACACACCACTAAACCAGCGAAATCCACCTTTATGCCTCAAAAACGAATTGTGCTGATCTACCTCTATTTCAAAAATGTAATATTTTTGATATAGACTTAATAATGTGTCTTTATGTGATGGATGTCGAAGCTGATCTCAGTTTTATGTGATTGAAAACAGAAATGTAGTTAAAGATAGTTATAGGGATCACACCCACCCCCTTAACATGGAGCAGAGTAGGGCATCCAGGGTTCACCCATCTATCAGTCCCATTACCAGTGACATGTACAGTTCACAGAAGCCCCCACATACTCTCTCACACACACACACACACACACACACACACACACAACCACGACTACACCGCTGAGTGAAATGTATGATGCATTATGGGAAGTAGAAGCCGAGAGGGAAGGAGGTGAATAAGTGCCCTTGTTGCAGATCGAACTCATTCATGTTTTTAGTTTTAGCAGTTTTTAGCCAGAACTGTGAATCCCAGTATGCCATGGCTGTGGCCTTGTATTTGTACTCTCTAGTCACGGTGTCTAAACCTATTTGCCAGTGTTTCTTGAACTAAGGGTTGAGACCCATAATGGGTCAGGGTTCTCTTCATGGCAGGTCCCCACTTCAGAGTAGTATGATTTGATTAGTCTTGGCTCCGGGGCAATATTGAATTAAAATAGTTTTGGTCCTGAACCCACGCGATGGGCTGCAAGCCACATGACTGAATACTTTGCACTGACTAAAACCATGATCAGATTGTAATAAAATGTATTTTTGTTTGAAAATATTGTACACTGCTACTTGTACTTGAATAATATTGTGCAATTAAAATATTATGAAAATGAAAAATAAACCTTTGTAATATAAATCCAATCAGTTTTGTGAATTTGTCTGAAAAGGTTCAGTTGGTCGACTAATTATGAGTCCCTGTCTGTCATTGGTCGTCCGACATGTCAGTTTTTCGGCTACAAACTCTGAGGTTGTTTAATTTGAACGCGGGTTACGCCGGAAAGACAAAGCTCGCGTTATAGAACGTTAGAGAAGGGAGACCCCGCCCATGCGGCGCGTGCCTTGTTCCAAACCGAACATCGCATTCCACAGTGCTGCGCTGTTTGGGCGTTTCGGAGTAATTGCTCACAGATTTCATCGCCCTTATTGGACAACACGAGCGGGGTTCGTGTGAACCGGGGGTTGTGGTTAAACCCACGACCTAAACAGCACCAGGAGCGAGAGGGAGGAGAGCCGCAGCCCCGCAGCAGAAGCGTCGCAGCCTGCCAGCCCTGCCTTCAGCCTGCATGGGCTAGTTTGATAGCTAGCTTAGCATCGTCCGACCGCACCGCTTCTCCTACCGCGGAGGGAAATCCACTGTTCCCAGGCTCTGCCGTGTTTCCTCCGGGTCTGTCTACCCCCTGCTCCCCCCCTGGCCCGGCTTCAAGATGATGAAGTTCAGGTTTCGTCGGCAGGGCACCGACCCGCAGAGAGAGAAGATAAAACAGGAGCTGTTCGCCTTCAACAAGGTAAAGTAACGGGACGGGATACCCGCTGTCTAGTGCAGGGAGGGGGGGTCCTGCTCCCCTCCTCCTCCTCCTCTCCGGCTCCCCGAAACTAAACCCAGCCGCTTGTTTTTTTTGAAGGGGTGCAGATATGAAGTCGAGTACTCTGCAGCATTTCCCCCGACCTCTCCTTTTCTGTTTCTGTCCTGGTTTCCAACTACAAACCCAGAGGTATATGTGATGGGTTTTAGCACCGGGCTGCAGGAGGAACCGTCGCCGTGTTGTAGTTAATTATCCTGATTGTTTCCGCGGCGTGTTAATTGTTTTATTTTTCAACCAAACGTGGCGTTCAAACTAAACAAGAGCCAGACAAAGTTACTCCAGCCTCGGTCGCTGCTGCTGCTGCAATTCAGCATCAGCGACCGATTATGGAAAGGATGTGGATTACCAGGCTAGAGATTACCAAGATTACTTTAAGTGGGTTTGCAACAGTTCAGCTCAGCTGTGACCCAGTTTACACATATTGATCTAAACGGTACTGGTGCATGATTCAGCTGCGTCTCATCCCCTCCTCGTGGGGGGAGAGCAGTGCCAGCAGAAACTACCCAAAGATGTTTGCCTGTATAGATAGTTTATAGACTGTCAGACATCTTTCCAAGCTGCAGCTCAGAGCCCAGACCTCTCTTGGTTTTCCAGGGCCTGGGTGTGAAAGCATTTCTATTGAGTGTCAGGTTTCATGCTTCTCAACTTTTGGCTGGACATCAGAATAAAACCACCTCTTGTAAAATCTTGAGCTTTCTGTGAACATTTCTCGGACGGCCTTTCCCCGCTGGCCCTAATGCCTCCCCGGTGCTTCGATCTATTTGGGAGTTCCTGGCACGAACAAATCTGAGATCCCCTTTCAAGTGAGCTATGGGGAGTAGACTGCAGCACACGTTGTCACCTTGACCACTGTTTCTAAACTGGTGGGCACCTAAAAGTAGTTTGAAAGAGCCGTTTGTCAGAACCAAGTGATGTCTTGGTAGTTGGGGGGCATATCACATATCGGTTGCTGAGTCTTCTCGGCGGTGCTGCATCTTTTGTTGACAAGGTTTATATACAGCGGAAAGCAGAACCAGCTGAGAACCACTGGCCTTGAACTGTGGTTATGTGGGGCTGCTGTGTGTCACTCAGAAAGTAGAACAGAAGGCGACCTGGAGAGGAGATCGCTTATGAGCATGAGAAATGTTTTGATGTTGACTTACAGTATCTGCTAACAAATGCAGAATCAATCATGTTAAATAATAGTTTTATTGCATTGAACTGCACAGTAAAATAAAGTCTGATGACACATTTTTATGTTTAAATGTTAAAATAATATCCCCCAGTTTGTTTCAGATCTTCATTTTGTGAGATTTGAATCAGCGTTTGCTTTTTATTATTAATCCAGATAACGAGAATTGTGTTGTCATGACAACTCTCATTGTTTCATCACAATCTGATCCTATTAAAAGACGATGAATGTCCCAGTGAAACCATATAACCCTAATGGACAAGGGGTGTGTAGGTGACGCACGCATGTTTATCCCTTGTAACACTGTGTGTTCAGGTGGGCTGACTGTTGCAGCGTGTCCAAAGTCCATTGACTGTCCATGACACTGTGACACACACACACACACACACACACACACACACACACACACACACAGCCGCCTGTCCCTCTCAGTACGCTTGGCACCAGCTGCCACAACTGTCAACGAGGTGGTCTCTCAACAGGTGTGTGTGTGTGCTGTGTGTGTGTGTGTGTGTGTGTGTGTGTGTGTGTGTGTGTGTGAGAAAGAGAGACACACCACACAATGTTAAGGTTATGTTTTACACCTTACCTGGGTCCCAGGGCAAGACGAAATGTCTCGTTTCTAGGTTTCTTGGTCAGAGACCCCAGTTGGGGGGCCCCCGGCCACAACCCCCCCCCCCGACCCCCTTTTTAAAGTAGGTTCAGGTATCTCTCTCCCCTCGTTCTCCTCCTCTCCCCTTGTAGACCTGAATGCTTCCCCAGCTGTCTCCCCCTCTGTCCCAACATGGGCAGAGCTGTGAATTGATGTTGATCCCATTTAACAAGGCCTGCAGCGCGCCGCAATAAAACAATGCTGCTTCCATCACCGCTTTTTAAGAACTTTCCTCTGACTTTATTAAGGGAGTCCTCCCTTTCAGACGCCTCGCTGACTACGCAGTCTGACACAGACACACACACACACACACACACACACACACACGGATGCATTTTGAGAGAAGAGAGAAAAGTACATCTGAGTGTTTTCTTTATACATCTCTGTCTCTCTCTCTCTCTCTCTCTCTCTCTCTCTCTCTCTCTCTCTCTCTCTCTCTCTCTCTCTCTCTCTCTCTCTCTCTCTCTCTCTCTCTCTCTCTCTCTCTCTCTCTCTCTCTCTCTCTCTCTCTCTCTCTCTCTCTCTCTCTCTCTCTCAGACTGTGGAGCATGGA
This sequence comes from Hoplostethus atlanticus, assembly GCA_034670405.1. Lineage (NCBI taxonomy): Eukaryota > Metazoa > Chordata > Actinopteri > Trachichthyiformes > Trachichthyidae > Hoplostethus > Hoplostethus atlanticus. The sequence goes on from JAXDDX010000098.1 coordinate 884,926, forward strand.
TTCCCCCACCAGCCCAGTGCTCTGGCCTATGACCCCCGGCTGCAGCTCATGGCCATTGGCACCAAGTCAGGAGCCATCAAAGTGTATCCTTTACTATCACTCTTTCTCTCTGACTCCATCCTTTTGTCTCCTCCTTCCCCTCTTTTTGGATGTTGGCATTTTCATCTATTTGCTGTCAGTGTCTATAGTCACATTGCTGTTTTTGCACTTTTGTGTTTCTAAATCCCACTGTCATGTAAAACTTGAGTGTTGTTTCTGCACCGAACAGCAGTTCAGGAAATTGCTTTTTTTTTTGGCCCATCAGTCACAGAGGATGATGTATCCCAATAGTCACAAGACATTTCTCCAAATCTACCGGCCAACTGTGATTTGTAGGATAGACAGTCTCTGAATGGTGGCTGGTTATCTGCCAGTGTTGTCCGTCTCCATCATTGTGTACCAGAATCGGATAAAGTTCTGAGCAGATGCATCAAGGCAGTTCGGCGTGTTTCAAAATGCATTCCAGTCCGTTTCTGGCTTTGTGATTTCCCTGGACGCTTACTTGTGTCTGTGCTTTGTGACGGAAATAGATCTTTTTTTAAATCTGACATTTTCTTTTTATCCGTATGTGAGTTTTCCTGCTGTCGTGCCACACTGTTCTGACTGTTGAGGAGATACTGATCAGGTCCTGTCTGCAGCAGTGCTGTTTATATAACGGTAGTTCAGGAGGGCAGCTGTGGTTCTCTAGTGCTGCCTGTCTCTCCGGGAAGCTGCACCGTCTGCACCGCACAACTTACCGGGACAGAAATGTCATTTCCTTTTCAAATGGACTCTGATTGGCATTTATACCGTGTGGTGGATGCTTTTATCTTTTAGTGCATGCATATTTTGCACGCTGCTAGTGGGGAATCTCTCCTCCAACCCTGGCAGCATCCGCCTCTATCCGTTGAGCAACACAGGATGAGCTGGAACGTTGAGTAAAGTCGTAATGGAAATGAGTATTGGTTTGGCGCGTGAGATGCATTACCGGGGCCTGTCAGAGTTTCAGCGGCAGTCGGAGTCTCATGCACCGTCCACATACGTCACTTTGAATGTGATACTCTTTTTGCTTGCCTCCCCACCACTGGGAGGTCAGAGGTCACGGTCAGCTACAGAGCAGCACCCCCTGAAGCTGGTAGGGATTCAATGGTCTTGCTCAAGGACACTTCAGCAGGGGTGCAGTGTCTGTTGACATGTTGTTGTTGTTGTTGTGCTGCGGGGCTTGAACCCACATCCTCCAGTTGAGGCCTTCTCAGCCGTAGCGAAGGTGATTTCCGTGATACACCAGGAAGTGAGTCTTCTCTCTGAAGCTCTGTGGTTAGCTGACTTCGTTCCGGCGCTGTGGTTGGGCGATGTTTTCTCACTTGATGTTTGGATTTCATCATGGTTTATTGATCAGCCCCTCGTGATACTTGCAAAACTAAAGGCTTTGATGTGTGTGTGTTTGTGTGCATTGCATGTGCTTGTCTGTACTTCAGTGTGTTACTGTTACACGTTGCAGTGGTATGCATGCAGATATTGAGCAAATTTGTTTGTATTTGAGTTATTGGTTATTTTGTCTATGTGTGCATTGTATTTGTGAGTGAAGGAATGCTCACTGTGTGTGTGTGTGTGTGTGATATGCTGATGCAGTCGACTAGAGAATCAGCTCTTTGAGTTGCAGCTTTCAGAGAGAGAGAGAGAGAGAGAGAGACTGGTGGTACCAGGCACTGGCTCCACACAGACAGAGAGAGAGAGAGAGAGAGATGGATGGATGGTGGGAGTGGAGGAGGGTAGAGATGGAGATATACAGAGGCGATGAGGACCAGGGAGTGTGAAAGAGATGAAGGAGGATAGGAAAAAAAAAAACCCTCAGTGTTTCCAAAATTAGAAAAAGGTGACGCCTACACTTACAAAATGACTCCGAAGCTAAAAGAGATAATGGTAGTTTTGAGTTGCTACTGAGATTTCTGGAATATCATGGAGTTTAGAGAGGCGTATTCCAGGCAGGGAAAGTCGGGGGGATTTGTGGGGAAGTCGGGGAAATATCAGGGGTCACTTTACAGAACGTACTTTACTTCTTTCACACGCTGATCGCATTAGATGGTGGTTTTCACAGCGGGCCCGACTGTAGAGGAAACCAGACCACCAACACACACCAGGAAGGAAGAACGTTGTAGGTCGTGAAAGCTCTCCGATGTAGTTTCGCAAAAGTCGAGGACAAAGTCGAGGACACGGTGACGCAATACTCAGATTGACACTTTTCCCAACTAGATCTTAATTTAGTTTTTCCAAAATGGATATAATGGATATCAATTACACACGATTAACTTTGTTAGTGTGTGTGTGTGTCCCTGATAATCTCACACACACACACGTTTCCAGACTGTACTGTGGCCAGATGTGTGGTTCCCCCACCAGAGATCGGACCGCTCACACACACACTGACGCCTGGCCAGGGTGGCAGTGTGTGTTTCGGGGGCAGCAGCAGTTCAGGAGTTAGAGAGAGTTGAGGAGAGAGTTTGGTAGATTACAGAGAGGGAGTGGAAATTGGCAAAATCTGTGGTGCTTTTTACATTTCTGTTCTCTCTCGGCGTGATTTTGTTTTTTCGTAATTGACATTTTCTCTCTCTCTCTCTCTCTCCCTCGCTCTCTCTCCTTCCCCCCCCTCTGTGTTTATGAAGACAGAGTCATATTACGCCCAGAGAGTCTCTACTTCGACCACAGACTGGGGCTCGGGAAGGGGACAATGTGGTGTGGAGTTTTGTGTGTTTGTTGAGAGAGAGAGAGCGAGAGAGAGAGAGAGAGAGAAAGGGAGAAAGGGGAGAGAGAGAGAGCGAGCGAGCATGTGGGGGGGAGGTGGGGTGATCCGGGGGAGTCAGCCTCCCGTCGTGGAATGCATGTTGCGCTGGCCTGGGTTAACCCTCCCTGTGTGTGTGTGTGCAGATTGGGTGAGTAAGAGCTTTGTTGCTGAGTCTAGTCTTAATAAAGGCAGCTTTTGAATTGGTTTCCAAGACGACCAGCGCCGTGGCTTGGGATGAGAGCTGCTCGCAGACTGGGGGGGGGTGGGGTTTAAAAGTCTACGGCTCAGCATGTCAGGCATGAGGCTTTGTTTGGTGGAACTATATGAAGATGTGGGGCTAGAGGTTCAGAAAATGCTGTGTACATACCTGCTCGTCACACACACACACACACACACGTCTGAGATCAGCACAACGCACGTATCGTTTACACAGCATTTGGTGCAGCATTTCATTTGGTGAAACTGTCTCAAGTTGTGGGCTACGACTTGAGAAAATACCGCTTACCTGCCTGCTAGCAACACACACTTCTGAGCTCAGCATGATGGGCATGAACCTAACTCCATAGCACCCTGATATTCCCACCCAGGACCGCGATATTTCCTCCCTGCACCCGTAACGTCCCCATGCAGCACAGTAGTGGCGTTGCCGTGCAGAGCGCCAGTACTCCCATGTCCCCGTGTTCATCTAGTGATGATCCGTTACGTGCTGAATCACACAGAAACTTTGCAATCACAAAGCTCCAGTATCGTCCATTCAGCAGCCGGAGGACGAGCTAATATTTACACACACGGTTTGGTGTGTGTGTGTGTGTGTGTGTGTGTGTGTGTGTTCCAGCTGTCAGCTCTCCCTCCGTCTGCCTGACATCCTGTTGGTCACCCTGCCTTAAGTTGACTCATCGGATCTTATCTCTCGGTGTGTTACAAGTGTTGAAATATATGAAAAGAGCCTTGAAAATGAACCAAACGTTCCAATGCTGGCAACTATTTCATGGTTTAGTCGATACCTTGAGGTCTGTCGTGCCGTTGCATAGCCTGCTGCTCCACATACTTGGTGTTTATCACGTTACTGTCATCAGGCAGATAAGCGAGTCTCCTCTAACACTGCTTACCAGGCAAATGCTGGTCGATAGTGGCCGTCTGGGTAGTTGCTCTTCTCTACCAGACGACGTTCAGATGTTCTCTTATAGTCTAAAAATCCTATTTGGTTGGTTAGAGGTTGGCCAGGAGTTTTGAGGAGGAATTGCCCAAAACCCAGAGCACAACAGGGAGGTCTCTACTCCTGCAGGATGACCACCTAAAGCCCTGGGTGTGTGTGATACATGCACTAAGCAAGTTCACTACTCCAGTCGCTCTGGCAGGCAACCATCAATCATCTGGAGCTGCTTTTTATATTCTAAACATCCAGTTGGTGAAATAATAATAATAGAGGTGGCAGGTGAATTTGTGTGTGTGTGTGTGTGTGTGTGTGTGTGTGTGTGGCCTGAAATGTGAGTTTTATGACTGTCAAGCAACCGAGGAAATTTGGCCGAGTCTATAGTGAAAAAAGGACTGAAGCTTTTCTATATTGTTTTTGTATTGGATAGTTGGAGGAACATCAGATTGTCGATTTATTGAACCAATTAATCACCAGGTTGTTGTCGCCGCCAACTCTTAAATCAGAGTATAAAGTCGCCAAGGAAAACGTGCATGCTGTTTCTGCTGTCCCGTCTTACTTCTTTCCTCCTCCTGAGGTCACATGGTGACTCTGAAAGGTTGAGTGGTACAGCTGCTTTTGTTTAATGTGTTGAAGAAACCGAAGAGGACTCTTGCAGTGTTTTTCCACCTCTTGAAGTTCACATTGTTCTGACGTCTGTGGTCCAGGCAATTGATCCCCATTAGTTTGTTTGTTAGTGTGCTTCTTTCAGCTTAACTCGCGTTCATTTATACTGTTTCTCCTGCCTGTTCCCGTCTATTTCCAGCTTTCTGTTTTGTACCAAATCAATTTGTTTCTGTGCTCAGTTATGTAGTTGTATTGACAGTCTAATTTGAGTCGGTCAGTCTAATTTGCAGAGAAAAATCGGGAAAAGTCTGTAAAAATGTCCCATCTGTAAACTACATTCTTAATGCCAAAGTTGTATTTTCACTTAGTTAGTTAGTTAGTTAGTTAGTTAGTTAGTTAGTCTGTCAGCAGGATATGTAAAAAAACATCTGAACAAATGTCCATGAAATCTGGTGGACTGATGGGCCTTGGGCCAAGGAACAATTGATTAGATTTTGGTGGTGGTCTGGGATTTCTGCCATTAGATGTTATCGTTTGTTTGTCTTTTTTAGCCATAACTGTGAAACTCCTGGAGACAGAGACTTGGTTCCAAATACGAAGGGTTATTTATTAAAGGTTTATTTGCAGCGTCAAGAAATCAATTTAACTTCATTTAAGTGACGGGAATGATGTTTTTGGGTGTAACAGTGGTGGAGATTTGTGCTTTCTCTGTAGTTTGTGTTGAAGACGAATGGTGCAGAATGTGTTTGACTGTAAGGTAGATCTCTAGAATCTGTCGACTCGTTTTCGGGGTGTAAATACTTTTTGTTTTTGCAGATATTCCCGTTTTACTACCTCGATGCCGTCTGAGTCGTCCTGGTGCCGTCAGTGAGTTTGGGTGATCATAGTTTTGTATTGTAGCGTCTCAGTCAGTCTGATGAAGGCCAGCTGAGGACACAGACTCTGATTCACTTCCTAGTACTCCCCCCGTCTCTTCTCCTCTTCCTCTTTTCTTTTATTCTTCATTTCATCTATCTTATTCTCTTTCTCTCTGACTCTTTCCCTCCCATGGTCCCTTTATTCTAACCATTGGCTCTTATCATTAGTTCTCTTCCTCACCCCACTCCTATCTGTCCTCCCCCTTGTCTGTCTCTACCCTCCCCTCCCCCCTCTCTCACCCTCCCCCCTCTCTCACTATCAGTTGTTCCTCATCTATATTCCAGCGGGACCTCGGGACGTTTAAATCCCCCTCCCTTTCCCTCTCGCTGTCTCTCTCGCTCACCCTCCTCTTTCCCTCACCCTTGTTCCATGCCAGCTTCCTCCTCAGAGCGCCCCCACCTATATACACATCCAGCAACAAGTTGAAGGGGTCTGCCTGCAGGGGTGAAGGGTGTGTGGTCTTATTGAGCTGAGTGGTTAGTGTGTGGGTGATAGAGGAGCAGAAAAGAAAACGTTTATCTCCGTCAACTAACTGGTGTCGTGTCCAAAAAACATGAAAAATCGGTGGAGTGAGAGATGAAGAGGAACCGGCTCGCTGGCCTCGTCGTGGCAAATCAGCTGAGCGGCTAACATCCACTTAGCACGCACAGCTACAGTCATGTCACATCCTCCACACAGGATTGTGCCCACTTGCAATGGAAAAACAAGATGCAAGACATAAAACCGTGCTGTAAAAAATGACACCAGGAAACCATGAATCTGTGGATGCTGTCCGGCCAAATGCTTCCACGAGCAGTTTGACGTGTGGCGAGATGTGACACGGAGAATGAAACCGTAAAGGACAGATGGCTGCAGCAGTAGCAGGTTACAGGTTACTACCACTGGCGGTTCAGACATGCACATACATCAGCGAGGACCTAATGAAACTCCTGGAGTGTTTTCCCCCCTGCGCTGATGGCACCATTAAAAAAGAGCAGAGAGTTAAATGGAGTGGGAGGAAGCATGAAGGAGGGAGACGGCAGGATGGGATGAGAGAGGAAAGATCGGAGGAGTAAATCAATCGGAGAGACGGGGAGGTTTAGTTGACGTCAAAAGGAAACGGCATTTCGGCGGTGTCGTGCTTCTGTAGCTGAATGTGTTCTGGTTGAAACGGGATGTTGGGGTGTGACATAATGTTGAAAAGTAATCTTGAGCTGTCACGAATCCTGGATTCTTCAAAAGGAATAAACTTCAGCCACCGGGATGAAAAGGAAACTGGTTTTCACAGGTCGAACATCCCAAGAATGCACCGGCGCAGCTTGTCGCCGCTCGTGTCAACATGTGAAATTGCTGATTTTAAAAAATGTTGTTGAAAAAAAATCTGATGTAACATTGGTTGGGATTTTTATGTTGGCCTACTAGTACGCAGTGAAGTAACCATGGAAACCACAGTCTCCCAGGAAGTAAAAGTAATATAAAACTTTTTGATATAAAAGTATGATAGTCTATATTGTTTTTCAGCTTTTATTGTGAAGTAGAATAGTTGTACGTTATGATATGGAGGATTATTATTGTTCATTGTGACTTGATGTGCTCACTCTCTGTATTTTGATGCTAATTTGAAGGTCAAGTCTACCAAGTATGACTTCACCAGCGACAGGGAGAGCATGGACTGAAAGGAGGGGAGGAACAGCAGTGTGGGGGTGGGGGAGGAGGGGGAGGGGGAGAGGAGGGGGACTAGTTGAGGGGGAGGATGCAAATGGGAGAGGATTGTTTCTCTAGTGGGTGGGTGGAGTTGTTTGGCTTGTCTTGTGTTAGGCTGCCGTTTGCCAAACGTGTGTGTGTGTGTGTGTGTGTGTGTGTGTGTGTGTGTGTGTGTGTGTGTGTGTGTGTGTGTGTGTGTGTGTGTGTGTGTGTGTGTGTGTGTGTGTGTGTGTGTGTGTGTGTGTGTGTGTGTGTGTGTGTGTGTGTGTGTGTGTGTGTGTGTGTGTGTGTGTGTGTGTGTGTGTGTGTGTGTGTGTGTGTGTGTGTGTGTGTGTGTGTGTGTGTGTGTGTACCTTCAACCGCTACAGTAACTGAATTGTGTTCCTGACGCTTCGTACTGCTCTTCTTCAAATCCTCCCTCGTTTTCTCAGAACTGAACGGTGTGGTGTTGTGGTCGTCTCTTCCATCCAAACTTTGGTGTAGCGATCCATCCTTCCTGTCCGTCCCTATCTTCTGGTGTGTGTGTGTGTGTTGGGGGTGTGTGTGTGTGTGTGTGTGTGTGTGTCCGCGTGGAGGACAATGCCGTCTGTTTGTCTGTATTCAGACCGTGAAATCGCTTTATCCTCGCTAACGCTCCCTGTCCGCATCGCTGGGCAATGACACTGGTGTGTGTGTGTGTGTGTGTGTGTGTGAGTGACGGTGATTCAGTGATTTATGAGTTACTGTATGCCGCCATTGTGTGTTTCAGGATTCTCTGTTGAGCAATGCAGCGAATCTTTGCACATTTACACACTTGGACACTTGCAGATTGATGAGTAATCGTCCCCTGATGCCACTGTGTCACTCAACAGGTTGCTCAAAGGTCTAAGCCTCCCATGATGCATTAGGGGGTGGGGGGTGTTGGGGCTAATCCACCACTCCTGCCTCCGCTTCCTCTGGCCTTATAAAGCAGCCTCCTGAAGCTGTTATGATGGTTTTAAAGGAGAGTATCGACTACGCTGTGAGTCCTCCTGATTGATCGGCTCCTTGGCTGGTCCCGTTCCCAGACTGTATTGTAGAGGCCTGTTTATTTACTGCCTTGCCTCGTTGTTTTCATTATTTCATGGAGTGTATTGACTGATGGCCTTTAGTTCTCCGATGGGTTTATGGCCTGGCGTCTCTCTGTGGCCGGGGTGAGTGTCTGAGCTGTGGAAGAGAGGAAGTCTCTGATGTTCCCGCCGAGGCATCTTGAGAATTTGCGGCGGTTCCTTTCATCTCTGATGTGCGTTTTCTTTTTGTCTGGATCCGATATAAAAGTGTGTGTGTGTGTGTGTGTGTGTGTGTGTGTGTGTGTGTGTGTGTGTGTGTGTGTGTGTGTGTGTGTGTGTGTGTGTGTGTGTGTGTGTGTGTGTGTGTGTGTGTGTGTGTGTGTGTGTGTGTGTGTGTGTGTGTGTGTGTGTGTGTGTGTGGTAAGCACGCTTGCACACACGTTAGAGATGGGACACGATGAATCCGTTATCAGAGATGTGAAAGCGAGGAAACTGCAGCCTCCCGTGAGAAGTAAAGGGGAGATTTATGCCCCAAGGAAATCACATCCCTGATTTGAGCTTTCATCTCACTGAATTGTGGATTATTTTGCCTGTTCTGTCGATCCCTTTCCCCTCAATCTGTGTCCAAGTCTTCTAATTCACCGTCAGTGTTGCCTGAGTATGTCAGGATGACTTGGATTCATAATAGGATTCATGTTTTGGTCAGAACAATGTGGAGGGACGACTTGATGTTGAGCTAGAGAAGTACTTTCTAAAGGTGGTGGCGGAGGTAAAGGGAGCAGTGACTAGACTACCAGTGTTAAAAGGATTAAAACTCTTCTGCTCCTTTTGCTTTCCCGTTGTTTCCAAAGGGCGTCCTAGCCTAAAGCTATTAGCTAGTAGCCAGCATCTTCATCGTATGAAATGGATGTCAAGTCTGTGAAAATGACTGTAAACGGCCTAGTGCTAGTAAACGGGGCTCGCTGCCAACTCGGCAACATGGTGGTTTAGTGAGGTCGGTGTGGGCTAGACTTCCAGGGAAGTTCTCTATCTTCAGTTGATACAACACAATAATGACTCAACTCAACCCAGTTCATAAAAGCTTTTACATTTGCTGCTAAACACCCGGTTGGTCTTTCCCGGGAAAAATCCTCTGCCGCACAGCAAGTAATGAGTTTTATGTGTCCGGCAGCAACAACAGCAGCTTTTTTTTGGGAATAAACAGAAGAAGAACTGGTTAGTTAGCATGAGCAGCGTTAGCCACCGTGGCTGAACAGACAAAGAGAAGAGCGCCACCTACAGAAACTCAAACTCCATCAGAACATCTAAAGAGAAAGACAGTCGCAGTACTGTTTGATTGACAGGTGCATTCTGGGAAGTGCGGTGCTGAAACGCCACAGCGGCGTCAGGAGCGACTCGCGGACGACCACGTTAAATATGTTCTTGTTTACAGCAGCGAGAGAGGCGGGAGGGTGACACGCATTCACACTCAACGCAGTACCGCTGAAGAAGTCTGTTGGCCTCCGAGCAACTCCCTTGGTGAAGCTGGGCTCAGCGCTTAACCCAAGTGTACACACACACACACACACACACACACACACACACACACACACACACACACACACACACACACACACACACACACACACACACACACACACACACAGAAGCTAGAGGGAGGAAGCGATGACATCACCACCAGGGAATCCCTCCACCAGCTGTCCTCCTGGTGCACCAGGACCATGAAGTGTGTGTGTGTGTGTGTGTGTGTGTGTGATTAGTGGGCTATCTAGTGCAGCTATTTTTCCTGTCAGGATTTGTGTTTGTGCACATAACTTCTATTAATTTCTCCCCCTCTCTCCATGTTTTTATTGATCACACCCCGGCCTCTTCTCTGCCTCAACAACAACACACCGTTCTGTCCCGCCTTGCAGAAACACAAATCATCCTCCCAAATCTCCGCTGCCTGCCAAATGTATTTGTTGGGGTTTGCGTTGGAACGACAGAGTTTGAAATCGGAGCCGGCAGCGGCCTGTTCCCTATTAGATGTAGTATGCTCGGTTACAGACTAGCCAAGTGTCACCGTTCAGATTGTGGAGCTAGAGACGGTTACAGCATCCACGGGTCCGTTTGGGAAAGTCTTAAAGTGAATTCTCTACATTTGAAGATTTAAAGTGTCTTATTTTATCACCGGGCAGTCTTAAATTAATACAGACTGGGGTTAGTAGTACAACATGCTTTACTCAACACAACTGGACTTTCCCTTACCAATGAATTGGTCCTGTTGTCCTTTTTCTTCTACTGCCCATTTATTGTGTCAGAGGTTTCATTAGCTTTGTTCAATATGAAGCTGGTTTTTCCACCTTTTTTTGTTTTGCAATTGGTCTTAAATCCTTTAAAAAAAATCCTGCAGATACCCTTTGTCATAACCAGCACCCACTGACCACCCTGTACTCCTTCATCGTTACTGTGCTGAGTTTGTCTGCATTACAATACATTTCTTCTTGCAGGGAGGGAGAGGAAGCTCAAGATGGCTAAAGTGTGAGTGGGAATGGAGATGGAAGGAGAAATGGTCTGAAGGTTCGGCTGTGTGACTGGAAAGAGACGGGTGAGGGTGGACGGGGAACGTAAGAGGCAGGAGGAAAGAGAGAGGAGAGCAAATCCCAGCCTCTTGTAGTGATGGATGAGCTGTGCAGAAATCAGGACGAGGCAGGGGAACACACACACACACACACACACACACACACACACACACACACACACACACACACACACACACACACACACACACCCCCCCCCCACTGCTGTCCATCTGTTTCCCAGTCCCTCTTGAACACAGCTGTGTAACGCTGATTTTCCCTGAACGCCTCACACTAACTTTCTCTCCTTCTCGGTTTTCTTCCTCTTTCCAGTTTTTTTTCATCAGTATTTCTCAATTAAAGTTTTCTCTCTCTCGTCTTTCCAACAGCTGTAGAACCATTTCTCCTCACGCTTTGTCTCCTTCCCTTTGCACTTCTCATCTCCTCCCAATGCCACTTCTTAGGTTTCAACACTGGAGTGGAAAACAAAAGCAAAATCGAGCCTAGTTTTTCTTTCCCTTGGCCCAATTCTTGACCGTTCCTCGTTCGTTCACACCTTTTTTTCTCTCTCACTTCCTCTTTACTTTGAGATGCTGTGTTTGTGCCTCTCCAACACCCATAAAAACACACCACATCTCCACCTCCTCCTCCTGTCAGAGGCATGTGGTGTTGCGGCGAATAAAACCCGGGCGACAGGAAGTGACAACACTAAGGAATGCCAGTATAACGCTCCGCTGAGCCTCCAGGGAATCTGTGGGAGGGATGGAGCGAGGAGGGATTTAGGGAGGGAGAAGGAAAGGGAGTGAACGAGTGAAGGAGGGAGAAGGCTGGAGGTAGAGAGAAAGGAGAGGAGGGAGGAATGGCGGTATTAAAGCCTCCTGCGGAAAAAGATGGATCAAGGCAGGATGGGAGACGGGGATGGGGGATGGAGAGGAGGGCAAAGGAGGAGATGATTGGGGAGGAGGGATCAGACAGAAAGGTGGTGCAAAGTGAGGAAAAGTTTCTGGGAGCATTTAGTTGTTTGGTGGTGTGTTTTTCTTGTTCCTGGTCAAACGTAGACAAGGTGACAGTACGTCAACATTTTCCAGTGCAGCTACGACGGAGTTTGATAGCAGAAAAATGCTCAGCTGTCTGAAACGTCGATGGTAAACGGGTCCGGTTTCTAGACCGACGTTCAACAACCATACAGGAGAGACACCATTTTCTCCACTGGCAGTAGCCGAGATAGACCAGAATGCATTGCAGCCACAAAGACATGTTGTGTTTTGAGTGGGCATGACTTTCGCTTTTGCTTGACTGGAAAAACCCTTTCGCCTCACTATCGCTCTCTCCACCTACACGTATCACCCACAGCCGAACGCAACAAGTTCACTCTGGGGGTTGAGTGAACTTCTGGTCGAGGGAAAGTGGCGACACCAAAAAAGTAAATTACAACACTAAGTAGTCGACTATCTGAGGGTGTATTTTTCCTTTAACAAAGGAGAGGATGGAGGAGTATCAGTGCAACTTTCCTCCCACGTTTCAGCCAGAGAGAGAGAGAGGGATGAGAGAGAGAGAGAGAGAGAGGGATGAGAGAGGGATAATGGAAGTAAAGAGAGGAGGAGGTAGCGATAGAAGGGATTGCAGTATAATAACTCATTAGACCACAATTGGTGGGGAGGGATGATGAATCGAAGTATGTGGCTTTACGTATTGAGTGTTTGGGGACGGAGAGACGGTGATAGATGGACAGACATGGAGGAAGAGAGGAAGTATGGAATACAGCTATGAGAGGGAATTAATAAAGGAGGGTAGGAATAGGAGAGGACGAACGAAAACTCCCCAGATTCCCTTTTTTTTTTTTCCTCCTGATGCATTTTGAATCCACATGCCTACAGGCTTCTGTAACCAGCACACTGGTGTGTGTGTGTGTGTGTGTGTGTGTGTGTGCGTGTGTGTCGTCACAGCTCCCGAGTGTAGCCTGTATTTTATCAGCGCTGCTTCATTTACGGGGCTAACAAAGGGAGGATTCTGTAAAGATTACTGTTCATTACACACACACACACACACACACACACACACACACACACACACACACACACACGGTGGCGGTTTTGAGCGTCTGCGTCATCTGGTGTTTGTAATTGCTTGCCTACAGTGCTCTAATCTCTCCTCTACCATTACACCGTACCAGTCTCCTGGTTTACTACTCTCTGAATTACCAGTTAAACGAGATGGTAGTCTCTCTCGTTTCCTCTCTCTCTCTCGCTCTCTCTCTCGCTCTCTCTTTTTCTCTCTCTCTCGTTCTCTTGGAAGAGTAAGTTTTGATGAAAGAAGAAGAAATGTCTTGAAAGTATTCCTCTCTGCGTGCCACAGTGTGTTTGTTGTTTTGTAGTGTCTGGTTAATGTGCTGATGCAGGCTGAGACCTTGATGCTCTGTGTGTGTGTGTGTGTGTGTGTGTGTGTGTGTGTGTGGTGACTTTAAACTGTCTGTAATTCCAATAAGGAGATGGTTTGTGTGTCTGAGGTTCAGAAATACCAACTGTTATTTGGTAGACACTGTTGTGCAAAGCGACCTAAAGTACCATGACTGCCTATATTCTCACCGGTGGGACTCGAACCCCTAACCTCTACCTACTGAGCGACACAGAGCTGCAGCTAGGCGAGGTCCCGTTACGGTTTACCGGTCTGTTGTGTGTTCCTTGACCGCCTCCTGCTACAGCTACGGGGCCCCGGGGGTGGAGTTCACAGGGCTGCACAAGGACACCACCGCTGTCACGCAGATCCACTTCCTGCCCGGACAGGTAAGCTCGTCGTTTCTTCTTTTCATTCCTTTTGCAGCAGGAGTTGAGGCCAGGCGACGGGCCAAACAATGCCAGGGAATGGGAAATAGGACCAAACATCAGGGATCGGTGATGAAGTGATCTATGGCCAGTGGAAATCCCCCCACTGTTTTTTTTTTTTTTATGCCAATGTGAATCATCTTGATCTTTGGCAATTTAAAATGTGCAAGAAGCTCAAATAAGGAAGCAAACTCAGGGACAAAATGATGCTCAATTTGATTTAAAATGTACAGAAGATGGTCTAAACACATCTGGCATGTTACTGAGCCTTCCTCAGGTTTTGTCCCCATTATTTATCATGCGCTGCTGCTGTTCCTGATACTCGTTCATCAGTTTTTTTTTCTTGACTGTCATTTAAAATGTAAAAGCTGCATATCAGGTCGTCACCGCCCCGCAACTGATGTCATGTCCGTCCTGCTCTGTGATAGGGCCGCCTGCTGTCGCTGCTGGACGACAACACGATTCACCTGTGGGAGCTGGTGGCCGGGACCCCCAGAGAAGTGGGAGGGGTTAAGAAAGAGGGCGTGGTCTGCCTGCAGGAAGTGAGCAGCTACAGCCTCCCAGGGAGACCGGGCATCGAGAGCTGCAGGTAGGCGACGGCCCGTGCCCTCTTCCCTCGGTTTGTTCAGTCTGTATTTTTCTCTACAGGTGGTCACTCCATCCATCCTTCTATCTGTATAGGCGACCATGTTTAGGTGTCTTAAACCCTCTGTCCGTCTCTGCCTGTATCAATGGGAGATTGTGATTGATTGGAGAATGTCACTGAGAGCTGAAGCAGGAATGTGCAGCCCGTTTGAATCGCTGCAGTCAATATTGTGATTTTGATGGATTGATTTTTATTTTTTTGCAGCTCTTAATTCTCCTTGTCCTCGTCGTATCCCTCCCTGTATTATCCCTCCATCCATATCTGTCCATCATCCGTCTCTCCTCTCTGCCCAGTGCCACTCGGGTGACCGTCCTGCTCTTGCTGAGGTCATGTGACCTGCTCTGCATCGGAACAGAGGGAGGGGGCGTGTACTTCCTGGATTTGCCCCGCCTCTCACTGAAGGACAACCAGTCGCTGCTCCAGGACCAGGTCACACAGAGGTGAGACTGTGTGTGTATATTCTTCAGTGGTCCTCTGCTCCAGAATCAGACTAGACTGTGACTGTTGGCTCTAGAAGACCAGATCACCACTGGTCAAGTGTGTTGAGTGTTTTTATCACTAGAAAGGTCGAGTGCCGTCAGTCGACTGCTGCTTTGAACTTTAGAAGTGAAATATCTCTGCTTTCAAAATATCCCTGCATGTTCGGCACAAACCAGCGTTTATATTTCTGAACTCACGCAAGGAAATAGTAGTTTGTTGGCTTTTCAAACAGCTTTGACCTGAAGTAGAAAAGAGATGGGAACAGATACTTCACATATTCAATACTGATCTCAGCTCAGTTAACATACGTACACGTCTTTATTTACTCTATAAGCCACCTGTGTGTGTGTTTTGTATAGCTCCATGCCTGTGAAGCCATGAAAGAGACACTCTACCAGCTCCCCCCTCTCTCTCTCTCCTTGCTCAGCCTCGTTCTTCTTCTCTCTCTCTCTCTCTCTCTCTCCCTCTCCCTCCCTCCATCTCCCCGTCACAGAATCGGTTCCTTTTGAACATAAAACACTCCTGTTTCCTCCTCTCACGCTTCCAGCTGGCTATGTCAGACACACACACACACACTCAGGCAGACAAATATCCCCCCTGACCCCAGCAGCAGCAGTCGGGTCAGGGTCGTGGGGTTCAGGGACCATGGGAACTCTCAGATCTTCTGCACTCTGTTTTGGGAAGCGAGGGAGAGCAGAAGACCATGAAGCTGAAGAATAATATTCAGTTCAAATAGTCAAATTGAACTGAATAGTAGTTAAAAATAAATTAAATTAAAAAAATAAAAGTGTGATGTGGTGTGGTGCTGCAGATCCAGTTAAATGTAACCTAGTAAGTAACGTGACATACATGGTACAGGGACAATGGGACCTCATGCAGGACATACAGTAGACGGTGGACTAGACATATAATCTACACCACCTTTTTTTTTTAAAAGCATGACTTATGTGCATCATGCAGTCGTGGCGTGCAGCCAGTTAGCAGCCATGTGAGAGTCCAACGGTGAACGTACCACGGGACGGTAGTATTGAGTTGGATGGAATAAGACCTGTGCCTCGTGGAGCATGGACATAGTTACTGTGTTGTGTAAATGTACACCAGGCGGCTGCACAATGCAATGACATCTTCTGTAAGCAATGAAAATGCAAGCTTGAGTGAAATGTAGAAACAATTGAGAGACTCTGTTGACGTTTTCTCACTGACCTCTGCCGTCAATCGTTAGACATTTAACATGATTGAAAGCCTCACACCTCCAGCGGTGTGTTTAGAAGGATGCAGGTGGGGGTTCTCATGCTGCCTTTCTTGTTGTTCCTGCTGTGTTTTGTCTGACTGGTTGGCCAAACCCCTCATTAACCAGGCTTGTTTAGGGAAGTGGGTAGACTGGAGGCCTGACAGGGGCTCTGATAAGGGTGTGTGTGTGTGTGTGTGTGTGTGTGTGTGTGTGTGTGAGTGGGGGGGGGATTTTGGACAGTGAGGCTTTGTGTCGGCTGCCAAAACGCGGTGTTCCGGTCGGGGAAGCGTTTTAGCAGAATCTCTCTCTCACACACACACACACACACACACACACACACACACACACACACACACACACACACACACACACACACGCTCATCACTGGGGCTCTGCAGCAGGATGCCGGATTCCCTAAAAATACTCGTGCACGGAGAGACAGAGACAATGGTTCGCTTTGTTGGGAATGTTTCTGCCTCCCTGCTTCCGGAGAGGATCTTCCTCAGTGAACCCTAGCCTACCCTCTGTGTGTGTGTGTGTGTGTGTGTGTGTGTGTGTGTGTGTGTGTGTGTGTGTTAGAGAGGCAGGCAGGCTATCTCTTTCAGGTTGGTTCTGCCTCATCTGTAGCCAAGTGCCCAGAGAGCTGCACTGCTCTCTCCAGCCATTCATTCCCTCTGTCCTCCTCTCTCTCTTTTCCTCACCCTTCCTCCCCCGGCTGTAGGGAATCCTCTGAAATCTCAAGGGTGTGTCCCGCTCTGCATTCCAGCGCTGCCTCAGAGGAATGTCGAGTTCTCCTGCCCGATGTCGTTGTTGGGAGAGCGGCCCTGTGCCAAACTCGAGTGTTGCTGCAGATGTTCAGCGTGTTGAGCTCTGGGCTTGGCGTTGGGCTCTGGGTGTTCTGGTGCATCGGAGCGGTTCTGGTTACCGCAAGAATCCATGTCCGTTCTTTGCATCACCGTCGTCTTTCACGCTGATTCCTTAATGTCTGACTCCTGAGCTTTCAGGTCACGTGAAAGACGATGCAACAATAAACACGTCGTCCCCTACGTAATTTTGAACATGCTCGAGTGCAGATGCATCATTTACAGTTTTTGTCAGAATCTGATCGGCGGTGTGGAACAAATGGGAAGAGGCCGTTCCCCACCTCATGCCTCATGGGTAATGTTGTTTTTCAGCCTGCCGGAGGACTACAGGTGTGGGAAATCCCTGGGGCCGGTGGAATCTCTCCAGGAACACCCCCAGCAGCCAGGGAAGATCCTGATTGGCTACAGCCGAGGCCTGGTGGTCCAATGGGATCTGAGCACGCGTCATGCTGACCACCTCTTCCTAGGCAAGCAGGTACCTGGTTAAAGAACATATTTTAGTGTACATTGATTAAAGGACATTGACTTTTGGGGAGTTTGGCCCGTCGGTCACCTTGCCCAACACGTGACTGAGGATTGGCACCACATCATCCAGATGGTCTCTGTCCAGTGAATGTCCTTGTCCAAAGTCTGAAGACCTTTCAGTGATCCAAAGTTAGTTTTCCATATTCTGTGGATTGTAGATTGATAACTTCTGAAAAGAAAATCTCAATCTTGATCATTAGTGAAGTCCATTATGAATCAAAAGCGCAAAAACCTTTTTCTCCCCAAAAGTCGGTGTCATCATTTTAACCTTTTTTATATTGACGGTTCAGACTCAACGCCTCAACGTTGTTACATTTCCTCCTTTCTTTGCCACGTTGCCTCGACGTTCACTGAAACACTGAAACACTGAAACACTGAAACGGGTTACAGGAGAGTTGAGGAGAAATGGAGAAATTCGACGTTTGTAATTTACAGATGTTTTCTCACAAAGAGCTTATTGCTTTTACCAGTTTGTACCTGAGATCCTGCAGCTGTGTGACTCAGTGTGTGTGTGTGTGTGGTGTGTGTGTGTGTGTGTGTGTGTGTGTGTGCGTGCGTGCAACCCCCTGCAGCAGCTGGAGAGCCTGGTGTGGGAACGTTCCGGAGACTCGTTTGTCAGTTCCCATAGCGACGGGGGTTACTCTGTGTGGGCTGTTACCAACGGCAACCCCTACACTCACCAGCCAGTGTCCTCCACCATCTCATACGGTGAGACACACACACACACACACACACACACACACACACACACACACACACACACACGGATGGTCTTTGATGATCATTGATGGTTTGTGGTGATGAACTCCTCGAGGCCTTTTCAATGTTCGTCTCTCACAAGGATTCATTATTTTAAGAGAGAAAAATTCATCTCAATGCTCTCCCTCTGTCTCTTTATTACTTCTATCTCTTTCCTCCCCTCCTCTCTGCCTCTCTCTGTCTCACCCTCCATAACTCTGTCTCGTGTCGTCTTTGTTTCCACCTCGGGGTCTGAAACATTCAGAGTCTGATAAATCGGTTCACGGTTGTCTGCCGCAGGTCCGTTCCCCTGTAAGGCCGTCAACAAGATCCTGTGGAGGACGACGCAGTCCGGGTGAGTCAAGTGACTTTATAGATATATAACAACAAAATGAAAACAAAATGAATCAATTACCGTTCATATAGGAAGCATCAGGTGTTGAAGGTTCACATATCAAACTTGAGCGTTTCTCCTCATCTCTGTTTTCTAGAGCTGGGTAAAGTCTTTACTGTGTATTCTTCCAGTTGGGGTACATCTGATCCCTGCAGCCCAACTGGGCAGTTTTAAAACCTTCTCCTGTTTTTTTTTGTTGAAACCGCAACACTTGCTCTGTGTTGGCTTCAACCTTGGAAACAACCTCCTCCTCTCTTCCTCTCCTTCCCGGTGCTGCAGCTCCCCGGTGCTGCTGTACAGCGGAGGCATGCCCCGGGCCAGCTACGGCGACCGCCACTGCCTGACCATCCAGCAGGACAAGGACCACGTCACCCTGGACTTCACATCCAGAGTCATCGACTTCTTCACGGTCCACAACGTAGAGCCAGAGAGAGGTGAGGGGCTGGGGAGGTTTGAGAAGTGGGTTCGGATCTCTCCACCCTCAGCAACTACCGCTAAGGTGCCCTTGAGCAAGGCACTTCTTGAACCTTTATTTTTCGAGTGAGCACACTTGGTCTTCTCCACCACTACCCTGCTTCACATTCATACAGTCCCACAGATTCACACCTGGGAGCGTCACTGGAGCAGTGGAGGGTGCAGTGCCTTGCTCAAAAGCACCTCAACAGTAGTTGTTGCGTATGGGGGGGGGGACTGTTAAGATAACATGAAAGATGAGATGAAACTTTATTAATACCTGACCAGAAATTAGGTCACTGCAGCACCAAGAGGAAGAGGATTCACCAGGGGAAAATAGAGTAGATGCTCAAAAATAGAATAAAATAAATAAAAATAACAAAACAACACTTTTATTTTTTTTTATTTTTTTTACTGGTTTTATTGCTTATTTTATGTTTTATTTACCTATCTAGTTATCCCCAGCCCGTCCTGGGATTTGAACCGCTCCACTGAAGCTGCTCAGTGGCCAGTAGTAGAAGACTGTGGTTGTACTGGGCAGTTACTGGGTGTGAAGCTGTGTGAAGCAGGGTGGTGCTGGAAAAACATAGTTAAATACACTGAGGGCCAATGTAAGATTCAAACACTGTTAATCTGTTAGTTTAAAGCTGTAAATACTGTACAGGTTGTTGGTTAAGGCGTATCTATGCTGTTTCAAGAGCATCACCGCTGCATGACCAAAAGTACCAGGTGATGAATGTCCTCTGTCCTCGTCCTCTGTCCTCGTCCTCTGTCCTCCTCAGAGTTTGACGACCCGTCGGCCCTGGTGGTTTTGTTAGAAGAGGAGCTGGTTGTGATTGACCTGCAGACCCCCGGGTGGCCGACCCTGCCCACCCCCTACCTGGCTCCGCTCCACTCCTCGGCCATCACCTGCTCCTGCCACGTCTCCAGTGTCCCTCCCAAACTCTGGGAGAGGCTGGTGAACGCTGGCAAGGCCCAGCAAGGCCAGCAGCGCACACACAGGGTGAGGCAGCGGCATCGGTGAAGGACAGCTGGACGTGACGCATGTACACACACATTTAACAAGTCAAACCAGACTAGAGAACTGTGGTGGAGATGCCGTCTTTAGTCTAAATAAAGCGTGTACCTTTTTTTGATTTGGCTCAATTGGGATGCAAAGAACAGGAATGTTGGTTTGAGACCAGGAAGGGGACTGATGGGAAGCTGTAGCCCTCGGTAGTGTGACTGACACCTGCAATACACACACACACACATGCACACACACGCACACACACACACACACACACACACATCATTTATCATTTTGTTTACATCCGTACTAATAACTAAGCTCCTTCTGCACATCATGTGGCTGTCAATACTGGCTGTGTTTACATGCCCAGAGAATTCAGTTCTTAACCCAGATACCCAGACAACCTGGTTTTGGGTTGAGAAGTGTGAACTGTGTTACTAACCCTGGTGAAGACGCCTGGTTTACTCTCGTAAGGCGGTACTGTGGAATGTAAACATCACCGTCTGCCCAAACTCAGACCAGCACAGGGCTGTGGGTTCATCTTTCTGTTGTGATCGTCACTTCTTCCCCCCTGTGTTATACCAGTAACCTCATACAGCTCAGTCAACTTTATGCTCTCCTATCGTAACCACTGACGGTGATCGGTGTGCACAGAAATATAAATAGATCACTGGGTGGATCACTTAATGTGGCTTCCTGTCAGATCACCCTCAAGTGTAATTGTCCAAGCTCAGCTGCTGTGGCGTTAACGCTCTTCGGTCTGGGTCGGTCCACGAGCCCCTTCACGGCTCGTAGCGGTGTAAAGGGATCATAACGGGGATCATAAGAGGGATCATAAGAGGGATCATGAGTGGATCCTCGTAGTCGGTCTAAATCTATTTTATATGTTGTAGCCGTTGTCCTTTACGTTATGGTACTGATTGGTCTGAGCTCACACGTCGGAGGCCCGTCAGCCCCGAGGAGAGTGAGCTGCAGTGTGATCAGTCTGCTGGTACTCTGCTAACTCTAACAGCAGGTGGAGGCAGTTAAAGGCTTTAAAAGGCTTTGTAGATCGGATCAGCTGTTTGATCAGAGGCAGATTGGACTCGCCTAACACGTCTCACACACACACACACACACACACACACACACACACACGATACGCTCTTATATCATTGTTGTCTAGGGAGGCTGGCAGAACAGAGCAAACAGACCAGGAGAACTGTGAGTGTGTGTCAGGGCTGGTGACCTTCAACCCGGGGTCACAGTAACGGGGAGCGGGTAGGAAACACGTCGCTGTGCTGTCATGTCGGACATGTTGAAGTTTCCTCTCGCAGCGATGCCAACTTCTCTCCAACCTGACTCTTTGTCTGTTTGTGTAGAGTTGGCCCATATGTGGAGGGAAAAACTTGGCGCCTCCACCCAAACAACAGGAGCTGCTATTGACGGGGTACACACACACACACACACACACACACACACACACACACACACACACACACACACGTAATCTCATGCATGCAAAATTAAACATACATTCGCACACAAACACACTGGATTGATTTTTACTGGAAAACTTTTGAATTATGTGTGTGTGTGTGTGTGTGTTTATGGTGTGTGCGTGTGCGTGCGTGCGTGCGTGTGTGCGTGTGTGTGTGTGTGTGTGTGTGTTTATGGTGTGTGTGTGTGTGTGCGTGTGTGTGTGTGTGTGCGCGTGCAGACATGAGGACGGTACGGTGCGTTTCTGGGACGCGTCGGGCGTGGCCCTCACTCCGCTCTACAAGCTCAGCACGGCCAACGTCTTCCACACCGACTGCGACCCTAGCGACGACCCCCAGGACCCTAGCGACGACCCCGACGCCCAGCAGGAGGAGGAGTGGCCTCCCTTCAGGAAGGTGAGAACCTGAGAAGAGGAAAGAGAGAGAGAGAGTTAAACTGTTCGTCTCCGGATCAGGTCTCATTTTACAGGCAGCAGGAATGAAAACAATCTGTGTTTTACACAGTCGGTCCTGTAACACTCCATCTGTGGCCTCATTCTCCCATCTGATTGTTTTCATGTGTTTGGTGTTCAGACAGACCCACCCCATTGTTCCCTTTTTATAAAAACCCTGACTCCGAGCAAAACCGCAGTCTGATTCTGTTTTAATGGCAGCTGTTCTTCTCGGAATCGCGTCTAAACGGACCGATTCAGCACCGGGGCGCAGAGCCTCACGTCGGGGGGATATGGTGAAGGGCCGGCAGAACCTCGCTAGAGTTTGGCAGGAAGTGGAGATGCGTCGCGAAGGATGAATATTTAGGTGACTGCGGTTCAGCAGTTTGGAGTTGTTTCTCAATATCGAGGCACACGAGGCACACGTCCAAGCTGAGCCTTGGGGATTCTAGTGGTTCTGGTTTCTAGTTGATTGAAGTGACATTAAACGGTTCCACTACAACAACAACAACGTTAAAGCAACAGTTTTAATGGTACAGCCTTTGTTTTTTTTTGATTCGCTGCATTTGAGATTAACTTTTTAAACCAGCGGGACTTGCAGGGTTTTTTTGGGGTTTTTTTTTACACTTCATTTCTAACAGAAACAGAAACACCTGTTCTGTTCTGTTCTGCCGGTTCAGCTGTGATGAGGAGGATGAGATAGTCAGCCGGATGTTACGCAATCAGCAGTAAATAGGAGATGAAGAGATTGATAGG
>JAXDDX010000098.1:910000-985000 GCA_034670405.1 Hoplostethus atlanticus
GAGCTGTAACTGAATCACCCACCTTGTTTATAGAAATGCCTGAATGGAGGCGTGAGACGCAGAAGTTCCCCAAGCTTCGTCAGAATCTGCTGCATGTCGCACATGAATGAACCATGTGGCGCCCCCCTTGGGCCAATCAGTGTAATAAAAAAACAATAACAATAATTTCTTCAACACAGTGGTGACCCTGATCAGCAGCATCTGAGATAGTGTGTGTGTGTGTGTGTGTGTGTGTGTGTGAGCCTCCCACCATCTGTCATCTCCACAACCATGACTGAGCATGTGCCGGGTCTCTCTGTCCGCCAGGTACCCACCACGGCCCCACATTATGGGCGGGCACCAACTCGGGCAGCGTGTACGCCTACGCCCTGGAGGTGCCCGGCGTGGGCTCGGGGCGGGCGTGCGAGCGGGGCGGGGCGGGCGAGGCGAGCGTGTGCGTGGAGGCGGTGCTGGGTAAGGAGATCCAGCTGATGCACCGGGCCCCCGTGGTGTCGATCTGCGTGCTGGACGGCCGGGGGAAACCGCTGCCCGACCCGTACGAAGCCTCGCAGGACCTGGCCACCGCGCCGGACATGACCAACGCTCACTCGGTGCTCATCGCCTCCGAGGAACAGCTCAAGGTAGAGACTGAAACCCAAATCCATGTGCACGAACACACTCTCACCGTCTGGCGTATACACTGTCTGTGTCTATTGGATGTCTTTGCTTGGCTGAGACTGTGAGACTGTGTCAAAAACATGGAGAAATCTCTTCTCGTGTGTGCAGAATTTGATGTAGATGTCTTATTTTTAAAGCCATTGATAGTGTAACTTTATTGACCAAAAGAAACCTGTTTGATTGATGGATCAGTGCAAGTCAGTAGTGGATAAAAGGTTTAATAACAGGTTTAATATGTCCTGTTATGGATAGTTAAGGTTTTGAATCTCCCTCCCCCAGGTGTTCTCCCTCCCCAAGGTCAGCGCTAAGACCAAGTTCAAGCTGACGGCTCACGAAGGCTGCCGGGTGAGGAAGGTGGCCCTGGGGGTCTTCGGCTCCACGGCCCAGGAGGACTACAGCGAACACACACTGGTCTGTCTGACCAACCTGGGAGACATGCACCTCTTCAACATCCCCGCTCTGCGACCACAGGTGGGGCCGGGGGGGTGGGGGTCAGATGGTGTGTGTGTGTGTGTGTGTGTGTGTGTGAGAGAGGTGTGTGTTGATCACAAGAGACAGTGTGACTAACGAGCCTTGCACTATGAATCTGTGTTTCCATGTTGTCCTCAGGTGCGCTACGACTGCATCCGTAAAGAAGACATCAGCGGCATCGCGTCTTGTGTCTTCACCAAGAACGGACAGGGTGAGGAGAAAAACAAGACTCACTCACTCTCCTAATCAATATCTTGTCACCTCTCACTCAGTCCATCGAATATTTGTGGTTGAAACGTGATGTTGGGTGGGACGTAACGAAGAGCCTGTTATCCACCTCAACTCTTAACTTTTGTTTTGGTCACATGGGTGCACGCTGCGCATTTGAAGGTTGTAACTGGAGTGTAATAGGAGTCACTTGATATACCAGTCACTTGACTTTCAGTGGAATTGAAAATATATAACACACAGAATTACACCAATATTAATCGTGGATACATACAATTGCGGTATCATTACCTACAATCAATAAATCTGATTTATTTTATTTTTGGTTGGAATTTTAAAAAAATGGCTTTTATTGTGAAATAGACATACGTTATGATAGTGAGAATTTGGTAACAAAGTGTTTTTTGTTTCATTTTTCCCATTTCGTTTTCCCACTATAATCACTTAGTGTGTGTTAGAGTAGCGTCCGGTCTTAACCGTCTGTGTGTCCTGTCCAGGTTTCTACCTGATCTCCCCTTCAGAGTACGAGAGGTTCTCCTTGTCTGCCAAGGTCCTCACTGAACCACTCTGCTCTGTTCACCTGGACCGGCCGCTGGAGTCCACACCTGCCAGGTAACACACACACACACACACACACACACACACACGTATGTATATCAGGGATGTGATGGTTAAAGGTTTTTGGAGACAGCTTTTATTCATTTCACACAAGAGATTCCAGTTTCCTGCTTCCTCCTGTGTCCGATACGACACCCAGCGCCTTCACACTACACCCAACACCTTCGTACTACACCCAACAACACCTTCACACTACACCCAACAACACCTTCACACTACACCCAACACCTTCATACTACACCCAACAACACCTTCACACTACACCTAACCACCAAACTGAGGCTCTAAGCTGCAGGTGAAACCAAAACATTCCAACGTGTTCTACACCTGTGAAGTAAATGGTTTGTGTTCACAGTCTAACATGAGTTTGTGTCTTTAGCGATGGTACGACAGCACAGCCCCAGGCCAATGGGACTCACAAGAACCAGACGGGTCAGGCTGAGGGTAGGTCCACACACACACACACACACACACACACTCTCTCTTTCCTCCCCCTTTCTCCTCTTGTTGCTTCTGTCTATTCTCCCTCTTCATCACTCCTCCTCCTCCTCTCCGAACCTCTTAAAACCTGAGCGGGCCTTGTAAGGCTTCCCCTCTGGTCTCCATGGTAACCATTCAGAATGCCCCTGCCCAGCGTTCCCTTCCCTGGCAGGAAATGATGGTTGCCGTGGAGACCAGAGTGGGGCTTGTTTACCTCCTGGTGGGCCCGTCAACTCGCAGTCTGTCTGAAAAACTACCCATGTTGCCAACAGAGAAACTCATGAGCAAATTTTCCTTTTATACATTTTTCTATTTTGTGATTTTGTTACAAAATGACTGAAAATAAATGGGATTTTGTCGACGTTTCTGATGAAGATTTTTAGGGTGCGTCCTCCACTTTACAAATTAGTAGCTCATAAATTCTTCCTCTTTAAAACAGACCGATAGGACCCGACCTTTTTTGAAAAGGTGTTTTTATAGATTTCATGTGTACTTTCATGACTGTGAGGAAAGAGAAGGGATTGTGTCAGCATGTATGGATTCACATAATGTCTCACATAATAATAAGGTTTTTCTGGGAATAATAAGACATACTAATGGGTCCTCACCCAGACACAGTGCTCCATAGCCCCGCCCACCTACCCACCGCTTCTGTACTACCCTTGACTCTCCCCTTCTCCCTCCTAGGGCAAACTGAGGAGCCCCAGAGTGCCCTGTCCTCCCCCCTCCTGGACAGCCCACTGGACTCCCCCCTCAGCTGTGCCGACCTCACCCTCGACTCCACCGGAGAACTCACCGTGGAGGACGTCAGGGACTTCCTAACGTAAGACACGCACTCAAACACCTCTTCAGTTTTATTCGGTAGCCATGTCCATACGATTTCTGTTGCATCCCATTCATGTTCTGTCAAGTAAGGACAGTTTAACAAAGGACCAATATTATTTGGGTCAGCAAGACAGAAAAAGACCCGGTGCTGTAAATTAGCTGCTGGCATCCACATGTCAAATCAAGTCTGGTCAGGTTTATTTATACAGCCCTTCATCACAAACAAGCCTCAAAGGACTTGACAGGCTGAACTAGGACAAGATGATGGTTATGACACAATCAGGTTATCACTGATCAATCACATTATGACAGTTATGATGTTTACACAATATAATCAGAACAAAAACCTGTAGGATGTAACAGAGGCAAAGTTTTTCTGGTAATAATCTGAGAGCTGATCAATATTTCAACATACTAATGGGTCCACACCCAGATACACACAGCATGCATAGATACATGATTTCACATTTCTAAAATATCTTGAAAAACTGTGTGTGTGTGCAGCACTGTGGACGAGGCAGAGAACAACCTGAGAAACATCAAAGAGGAGGAAGGACGTTCTACTGGCATCCTCATCAACTGAACAGGTGAGAGAACACACACACAAGAAGCCCACTTACTCGTTCAGACGTTTCACTACACACACACACACACACACACACCTGTTTCTAATGGAGCCGGTTCAAAGAGTTGTTCTGTCTGAGCTGCATTCCAGCGACAAGCCCTCCTCGAAAACATCCTCCTCCCCTCTTCCTCCTCCCCTTCTTCCTCCATCTGTGGAAGACTAGCGAGGCAGAAATAATTTCTATCAAGGGAGACGGACTAATATGCTGTTCACACTCTGTCTCTTAGCTCAGAGTTATTCTTAGCCTTCCTGTACTTGGAGTTGACCCGGGGTTAATGTGGCCCCTAACCTCACTGCACCAGTTTGCCCGGGGCTGATTTCAAGCATTTTGTCACCCTGCTCTTGGGTAGTTAAGGTTAGCCCAGTTTCCGATACACCGCTGCAAAATAGAGCAATAATACCCAGGAGGACGTCTTTTATTGTGAGGCAGGGTACGAGAAACTTTTATGCAATGGTTACCAATGGTGCTGTCGGAAGGGTTTCCACCAAAGCAGCAGACACATAAGAATAGGAGACAGGGTTAAAACAAGATGTGGTAATGGTAACAGCTAGCCGTGCATTATTGAAATTATAGCACATTTGAACATGTAGTTGAATCAATTCAATCAATTTACTGATTGCTTAGCTGAAACTACTTGTACAATGATGAGGTTGAGGGATGCAGTTAGTCTTAAAGTCAATATGATAGGAGGGTGTGTCTATAGGAGTCTTAAAGGCAATATGATAGGAGGGTGTGTCTATAGGAGTCTTAAAGGCAATATGATAGGGTGTGTATATATAGGAGGTATGATATCATGACTACATAGTGGGATCTTCTCCGTACTGCATTGATCCGCTGGTTGAAATGCTTCCTTCCCATTACAGCAGCTTGGAGGAGGAAGACCTTAGCCTGCATCATCACCCAGTTTTAAACCATTTGTCCTTCATTTTAAACTATATCCTGCCCCCTGGTGGTGCTGTCTGTTATTACACCTTAAAGCCCCCCTCAATTGACCTCAGACAATATAAACATTTTCAGACAAGCCTTTTGTGAGTAAATCATCGGCTCTCAAGGCAAAGTAGGAGTGACAGCGCCGATCAAAAGGTACATGACTGATTGGCCTCGCTCTGTCACACCTGAACCTCATTTTGACTATTTCCACCAATCACAGAACCAGAGAAGTTTAATGAAGACATTAATAGATTTGATTTTGTTTGAGTGGTGAAATTCAAATTTATTGCATTTTTCAAAAATCCACAACCCTTTTTTCCAGTTTCAGATTAACGGCAGTAAACGCATCTTTGTCTTGATTGGCTCTCCTCACTAAAGAATTCATGAAATGCGTCCAATCAGGCCAGTTTGCAGAATTTGAAATGGGACGCCTCGACTCAGCAGCTTTACCTCATCTGAATTGGAAGAGCTGTTGTCGGCCAATCAGGGTCCAGTATTGTGACTGTTGTGACTAGTAGATATCTTTTTACATGTTGCTTGTGATGCTGCTCTGACTATGTTCCTTTGATTGTTGTTGAAGTATTACAGGGAGGGGTTGACGTCTGGAAACACAACTGGATGGAGTTACAGTGCTGGACTGCAGACAAACTGAGACAGAGCAGCAGTGGATGCACCCCCCCACCTCCCGCCACCCGACTGTAGAGCCCCCAGACAGCTCTTCTCCCAGCATCCTCAGCTCGCTCCCATTACCTTGGCACAAACTGGGAGGAAAGCCCTTATATGGAGAAAAACAAAATTCAAAGGACTAAATCCCGTTATAACCACTTTGGAAACCTGAGACACAGCTACTGGCTGCAGGCTGTGGCCCCGCCCACCCAGCACAGCCTGGTTCTGGATGGACTGGATGGAAGTTTCTGTCGTCCATCATGTTGTTCTGCGCCCTTCCTGCACCCTTCCCCTGGCGACGCTGACCTGGGTGGTCCTCAGCCAGTCCAGGGTTAAGGGCTGCCGCTTTATGATCGGGAGAGTTATTGGTGGTTTTTCTGTATTTTTATTTTTCTATTAACAGAAGTAAGGTGCCATGTTGGGGTCGGCTTGGGGTGCGTTTGAGGTTTCCCCACAGTTGGAACTGGCATCGGTGCTCAGTTGCTTAATGCCCTTGTTGTATTGGATTGTGATGCTACTTAACGCTTCCCAACACCACAGCCCTGTGAACCACCCCTGTTGATGAACTGAGTCGGTAGTGGAGACTGAAAGGGAGCATTGTAGCATTCAAGAGAGCAAGACTCTTTTTAGCAAAATGAAGTATTTTGGATATTGAGTATTGTTGTAGCATTCCTTTTCTTCGTAGTCTAGGCGCCAGTAAAGGGCAATTGAGTTGTCTTACCTAGTGTCCTGAGTGGGTGGGGTCTGGTGCCCCTGCAACCACCCTGTTCCTCCTAAGGGTGCCAGGGGGGTGGTATGAAACAAATGTGACAAAAAGACAATATGTTGTTGTCACGCACAAGCACATCACCACCAAGGTTACCCACGTATCTGTTTACTCCTGGTATTACAGGCATCTCATGAAGGAACAGACCCAGTATGGCGGTAAGGAAGGCGTTTTGTATTGGAAAGACTGATGCTCTGATGCTGATGAAGTCTGTTTTGTTTGGCTTTGGGGAAAGAAAAGGTATTTTATAATGCATAGAGACGACTGGGGCAGGGTTCAAAGGAAGGGAACTGGGTTGTGGAGTGGGAAGGAGGAGGTTTTGTATGTCGGAAGGGGATTTGGATCAGACTTGGGTCAAGTTATCTTTTGAAATACCTTTTTGTGTTTTTAAAAAAGTCATACCTTGATTGCCAGATGTGAGGCCGGGTACACAGTATGAATTGGATTCAGTTAATTCTGTTGTCAGGCAAAATCAATCCAGGCCAAATTGTCCCAGGTCTGATGGAACCGAAAGTGAGGAGGAGGAGGAGAGAAGGAGGGGACAATGATGTCACAGAAGTACGGCATGGGGAAAAGACTCATACTGAGAAGTACAGCGGTACGATGCATACGTAGTGATCGGTTTTTAAGGTACGATACAGTTGCAGTGAAGTTTCACCAACCTAATTTTTCATACTGGTGTAACGCCGGAGGAAAATCTGTTTTCTGTGCCAGTTTTGAAGCTCCGCCCACTTCTGATTCATGACATCAAAGTCCCCTCTGTGGCGACTCTTGGAAATGTTAAAGATGAGGAAGCTGTGCTCCTGGTGACGATGGAGTCACGATCACTAAAGAATCACTATAGAAACCCAGAGTGATCAATAGATTGAACAGGTTGTCACTCCAATGTGATTGTGATGTTTTTCAGTAGTGCTAAAAGGGAAGGACATGAGGGTAAAGAGGGATATAACTGCAATAAAGGCCGTTCTCAGATCCTCCCATCCTCCCTCCTCCTCTAGTAACATTCCCTTGACATCTCATGCAGAAGTCTATAGGTGGGAGGGAGGGGGGAGGGGGGGGGGCTCAGGGAAACGTTTCAACGGAAGCAAAGTGAAGTGGTGTTTCTTTAAAGTCGGTAATGTGTATGAAGACCCAGGTGAGTCCTCTGGGTTTCTGTGAAGCAGAGCTGTGCATTCTGGGTAGTTTTGGCTAGATGCCGAGGAAAGTGGATCCCCAGTATTTTAACCCTTTTTTTAACTTTTACTGTGTAAAAACAAAAATATAAATATATATATCTATATCTAGGTTTACAGCCTTGACGTAAAGAGACAGGTTTTATTAAGCCAAGCAAACGATGGAATAGAACCTTCTAGAACCTGTCGTAGCCTAGCAACCGCTCAGTATTCCATGCTTTTTGATCACCTCATGTAAAAAAAGAAAAGGGACCTCACTACTAACTGATGTAGGAATCGTGATAATGCCTTTTATATGTTCTTGTTAGGTTTTTTTTTTTGGGCGGGTCTTGTTGACACACAAATAACCCTTTCATGCTCCAGCGGCACGATTTACCTTCTGATTTACCTTCTGATTCCACAGACGTGTTGAGTTTGTTTCTACTTTGTCATTCATTGTTGTGTAGGATTTTAATTGGGTCATTTAGCGTTTTTGCTGATGGAGAATTGTGAATGTTAATAAAGTATTTACTCTCTTAAAGACTCGTCTGATGAGTTGTTTGCTTGGACGCCATGACAAGACAGGATTGAGAGCAGTTGTACTAGTAGGTGTTAAGTATTTATTTGCTACTGATTTGAATGAGTAAAATTACACACAAGAATTAATCTTTAGGTGGCCGTACGGTAATATCCTTGTTTTGATCACTTTGGGTATGGCACGTTAAGAAGAAAAACAGGCAGTTACAATTTGAAGCTACACCATTGATGTATAGGAAACTGAATTTCAACCACTAAGATGGTGAGACATGACAACAGTCATAGTGTTGTGAAACTTTATTTTTCATATAAAATACATAAATAAAGCATCTGCAGGTGGCATCAGGAGCGTGTGCACGACTCAGTCAGCGAACAGACACACTAACAGGCATACAGTTCACCCAACAAAATCCAGTATAAAGAAACAAAATGAACGTGGTTGCAGCGGTTTGTAAATACATAGTCGGCATCTATCATATCTATTTGTATCATCGGGTGCTTGGACCAATCCCTGCAGGGCTATGCAGGGTCACATGATCACGAGAAGCACTGCAGCAGTTACAGACTCCAAGGTAACGTTGCCCCTGGTGGCACAGATCTAGAATCAGTTTAATCTATCAGCAGAATCAGATATGTCTGTAGTATGATGGACTGCATTAGGACTGCAGTGTCAAAAAACAAGCAAGAGAAATAACTGAAGAGTATCTTTCCCAAATGAGAGATCCACCATTTGAGAAAAAGTGACGTATTCTTACAAAATGATTGATAACACAATTCAAAGTCTGATAAAACGATGCTTTTGCAGACTGAATCCTTAGAGATATTGAGTAATGAACGTCACGTCGTGCCTCTTTTTCCCAAAACAGATTCTATAGTTTTCGGTCAATAACTCTTCACTCCTCCTTAACCTTCTGGAAGACCTTTTGCTACCGAGGCTGCAGGAAAGAAAGGAGTACTTTTGACAATCTGAATGCAGCCTGTGATGTAGACAGAGAATACAGTATTGTTAACACGTTTCATTTCCTCCTGTGCTCTGATTGCACATTTTAACAGCTCTCTCTCCCTCCCTAGAGGTTAAGGTGAAACAAGGCTCTGTCCCACTGACGAGTAAAAACACCTGATTGGTTGGATGGTTTCAACATCTGGCCGTTCTAATTGCAATCACAGACATCTTTGGATAAAGGTTTGTATTTACATGGGAAAAGATTTTGAACACCATGTGACCAAGATGTGTTTTTCCCCCACATCAGCAGCCAGTAACCAATAGGACTGCTTTTGGTCACAGAGGGCTGTAGGTCAGATTTCCCTGTTCCTGTGTAAATGCTTGACTCAGATCAGTGGACATGTTGAAGATCAGGTGAGAAGAGGGCAGACCCCATTTCAGTGAAGGCGCCTGGGGTAAACACACATACACAGTATAGTTGTTCATGAAAACAAACAAACACAAATATAGAGACAAACATTCCTCAGAGATACATTGATAGTGCTGCTTCCTGTTCAGTCCGTCGGTGACGAAAAATGAATGATTAAAAGTTTTAATATCTCGTTTTTAATCTTTACAGCCAACATCAAGTGACTTGCACAAAACGGCACTACAAAGTTGGAGGAGTGACTCCCATAACGGTGAGCACTTGACCGTCCTCCACTGAACACTACTGACCGTGCAGCACGACATTGTCCCGGCACGAGCCACATGAAACCAGCGAGACAGACCGATATGTTAGCGGGGACAGACCTGCCTCCCTTGGACTCTTTATAAAACATCTGTACACCTTGATACCGTCAAAACATAAATCTCTTCTTTCATTCAACAATAGTAAATCAGCCCAGCCGCTAAAAAGCTCATAGAAAAAAATGTGACATTTTGCCGTTTGTCCCTCAGACAGGAAGCGGAGAGGCCGCCAACAGCCTCTCGCCCATTGGCACAGCTGTAGTATGTTCTAGATGGGAAGAGACAAAACAAACCTCCTTGTAATCAGGTTGTTCTGCTAGCCTAAAACCTCTCAAATGGTTTTCTCTTGAGTTATCATGTTCAAGGAAAATGCAAACCCATGACATCAGGGTTTTCTAAAGTGGCGCTTGGTGGACTCGGGGAAAACCTACGGGGCAAGAGGCTGCTGACCGGTAGCGCTGAGCGGGACGGGGGGAGCTGGGCTAGGCATCGACATCATCTTCTTACTGATAGAAAACTACATGGCAGCGAGACGTCTGTATGTGTGCATGTGAGCGGTGTGTGTGTGTGTGTCTATGAGGGAGGCGTTTTGAAGGCTCCCCAGGCGTGGAAGCAGCGTGTGAAGCAGTGGGGTTCGTTTCCCTTCCTGACCAGTCGCAGCTTCCTGGGTTGTTCAGTGTCTTTAGAGCGCATGTGCTGGATGTAAACCTGGAGGGGAGAGAGGGGAGGAAGTGAATGGGATTTGGATATGGACACACACACACACACAATCAGAAACAGAGAGACACACACACACACACACACACTTACCTGGCAGGCTTTGAGGCTGAGTTTTATTTCCACCTGGCTGGTCTGAGTGCCGACCCACATGTACACCTGAGAGAGAACGAGGAAGAGAAAGAAAGAAAGTGAATGTCAGAGTTGATTCCACTGTAGAGGCCAGATCAATCAATCAATTCATAAACTGATCAATATTTTGTGTCAAATGATTCTTTGGTAAGAAGCCCTTTGTCATTGCTCTGACCTCTTTGCCGTTATCCAGCAACATGATGTCATCATCAGCCAAGTCATCCTGACAGAAGTCTGAACACTTCTCTGACACAGAGAAATAGCCCTTCTCATTGGAGCACCTGAGGGAGGCAGAGGAAGGAGGAGGAGGAAATGGGGGGAGGAGAGAGAAGAGCAGGAGGGAAGGGGAGCGAAGAGAGAGGCAATAGTATTAATGTTTTATTCTAAGTGGGTAAAACTCCTCTAGTAGAGCAGTCCTGCTAGGACGAGGACAGACACTTCCTGGTTCATGATGGTACACCAAAGATGGCTGCCGTAGAAATGTGACTATTGTAATGGAAATGAGTCTCGGTTCATAAGTTGAGTGGATGAGATGCAGAAAGTTGATAACCACTGAAACCGTCAGAGAAACCAGGCTTTCAGAGTCTCTGTACTAGAACGATGACTGGAGAGTGTTGATCTGAATGCTCTTCTCTCTATCGTAGACGGGCCATCCGCCACTCACCTGAAGAGCCGAGCGTATTTCATGTAGTCTGCATCTTCATCGTACTGCTTCTGAGAACCAATCCCCACCCAGAAGAAGTTCTCTGGCTCCTCCCCCTCGTTAATCACCTAGGAGACAGACAGATACTCGGGTGAGGGCAGAGGCAAGGTTGGGGCTCTTACAGGCAAAGTGATTGACTGCTTCTTTTATGGATTGGTTTGACGAAACATACACAGAAAGAGAGAAACAAAACCCTGAGCTGGATGGGTAGAGACAGTTATACAGTGGTCGCCCTATAGATAACTAACTAACTGGGTTAGGGACTCGACTGTCTCTCTTCTTTAGTGCAAATACTTCCAAAGAGGAATTCCACTAGGATAGAGAATAGTTAGTCAAAGGGAATGGATATGAATTAAAACACACACACACACACACACACACACACACACACACACACACACACACACACACACACACACACACACACACACACACACACACACACACACACACACACACACACACACACACACCTACCTGTTTGCTGTATGTATCATCAAACATGCTGTTCATTATGTCCTCGGCCAGTTTGGCTTCATCAGGGTCAGCAGCTCTGCCCACCCAGGTGTAAACGATGCCCTGGTTGTCTGTGCTCTCAAAGGGTACCTGCAGCAAACACACATTTATTTAGTTTTTTTTAAAAGAAGAGGGGGGTTTTATTGTTCTTTATTCAGAGACTGGAAGTAGCAGGGAGGACAGAGGAGAAAGCTCTGGTTGGATTCAGTCCAGTAGACCATCTCAGCACACTGAAGCCAACATGTGTCCTGTCTACTAAAATGCAGCTTACAAATGTGGAAATTGGTGGGACGTGATGAGACTTCAAAAGATTCAAAAGAAAAGTTCTGAGAAAAATAACCTTTGACAAATAATACAGTTAAGGCTGAGTGGGGGGAAACGATCTTGCTCTCGGCTACCAAGATTAAGGAACTCCCACCTTGAGTATGAAGCAGAACTCTGAGTTGAGGTTGCTGGAGTCTGTGCCGATCTGGATGGTCCTGAAAGAGAGATACACAGAAGGTCCTGTTAGGAACATAAACCAAAAATGACAGAGAATTTCACGATTTTAAGGAGAGAAACATCAGTAAGAGGAGGACAGCGACTGATGCTGATGACAATACGTGGGAGGCATCTACCTGGTGCAGAGGGCGCTGCCATTGGTGCGTATGTGGTAGAGGGAAGGTTGGGCAGAGTCGGTCTTCTGTTTCCTCTTCCCCTTGTGGATGATGAACTTCCTCTTGAAGTGGGACAGGAACTTGAGGTTCTCCTGCTGCTGGGTCATACGCACCACCTAGAGAAACATGTAGGCTCGGGTTACAACTTTGATCCAATCACACCATCTTAATCATTGATTTCTCATACTATAAAAAGGTGTTATTATAGATTTTAGGTCAAATCTAAAGGAATCAATAATTTACCTGCGTGTTACATTGATAAACTAAAAGGAGTATTTCAGAAAAAAAACTAAAAGGCCATCGATACTCAATTCTAGCCTCCATGCACATATGTTTTAGATCTTCAGCTAGATGACAGCTTGCTTCAAAAGAGTAGATTACCTGACATTGTGGAAGTGATTAATACATTTCACCAATCATTTGTTTGATCTGTGTGTGTGTGTGTGTGTGTGTGTACATAAAGGATCTGTGCCCCTACCTCCAGTTTTCCAGGGAAAAGACTCTCAAACTTCTTCTGCAGGGAGAAGGTGAAGGTGAGCCAGCCCATGTTGGAGGCCTGCCTGCCCTGCCAGAAGTACACCACACACTGGAAGTCCTCTTCCGGCTGCTTGTCCTCCTCCTCTCGGTCGCCCCCTTCGCCCCCCTTCTTCGCCTTCTCGTCGTCCTCGTACTCCACAGGGACCCAATACCTAAGGGTTGGAGGTAATCAGACATGAGAATGACATAATGGTTGCTTTCTCACTTTCCTTCCATGTCTCTACACTGCAAACACACACACACACACACCAACCTGCAGAGGAAGACGTAGCAGTCCTGGGTGAAGAAGTGTCCGAAACTCCTCCTCTGGCAAACGAGCAAACTTCTTTCCCTCCAACACAAATCCCTCCATCCCATCCAGGTCCTCGTTCCACTCCTCCATCATCTGTTCAGCCTGAAGAGGAAAAGACATTCTGCTGAGTTCAGATTCAATGAGGGGTGCTGGTTTATTTACACTAGTCAAGTTATTTTGGCGATGCAAAAATCTACCTTGGATTTCACCGTAGAAGCAGAAGCTCACAGAGGGAATGTTTGTGTGTGTTTTACCTCGATGGAATAGGAAGTTATATGGAAACGAAAAGCTCAGTGAGTGTGTGTGTGTGTGTGTGTGTGTGTGTGTGTGTTACCTCAGTGAGCGGCATGGGCGGCTGCCTGGGAAGGAAGAGAGCGGTGAGGTCAGCCTTCATCTGGTCTTTCTTCTCCACATCCTTCTTCACCTGGAGAGAAACAGCAGATAAAACACACTCAGAAACAAGCAGCTATGCCTGTCTCTCTCACACACACTCACACACACACACACACACACACACACACACACACACACACACACACTTCAACCTTTATTTTCCATGTTAGTCCTGTTGAGGTTACTGGACTCTACTTCCTACAGAGGCAGGAAACTCACTTTTTAGTTTACACAACACCGTGTCTGGTAAATCGCACAATTTACTGACCACTCAACCCATTTTAACAGCCAACCACAAAATAAGACCTCAACATAACGGGCTGGCTGATGGGATGTTCCCACCCTGCTATCGAAGCACACACACATTCATTTCCTGACAGGACAAACACTCGTCTCTGACCTTGCCCTGCAGGTTGTCTTTCTGTTGGACAGTCTCAGCCGCTCTGGTATAGTCCACCTTCAACACATCATCCCAGTTTTTAAACTTAGACTTAAACACCTGGAGAGAGGGAGAAGAGGAAGGAAGAGAGAGAGAGTGTGAGTGTGTTAACCTATGGAAACATATTGGACGTACACTGTAATACTGTTAGGGTTAGGCTACTATTGATACAGAACATTGTACTTGTTTTTACAGCCTTATAAGTGCATTTGTATCCCTGCAGACACGTGCACGAGTGTGCCTGTTTGGCACATGCCTGTGTGAGATTGCAAGTGGTACAGTCAACTTTATTAATACACTGCCTTAGCACAAAACAGTTACAAAGCACTTCAGAATAAGGAAGTAACAATCTTGACCGACAAAAAAATAAAAAATAAAATCAAGCCATAGAATAAAGTGTTTTTTAAAAATGGATTCTGCTGCCTCAACACTTCCAGTAAGTGTGCTCCACAGTCGAGGTGTGTTTGGATTGCTGTAGAAGAGTGGTGTGTGTCTGTGTGTGTGTGTGTTTTCTGTCTGCATGCTGTGTTACCTGGAACTCCGCCCCCTCCAGGTTGCGCGTTACACTGACGTGTTTGGGCCGGTGCAGCATGGAGCAGATCTCCTGACCCAGCTTCAAGGCAGCAGCTCGGACCAGGCGAGGAGACTTCCTCCCGATCCAGATGAACACGTCGGACCAGCAGTCCAGGATGTACACACCCTTAGTGTCCAGCAGAGACTGCAGCTGGAGGGAGGGGTGGAAAGGAAGGAAGGAGGCAAGGAGAAAGAGGGGATGAGATGGGAGGAAAGTGAGGAAGTGAGGGATATAAGAAAGGAGGGAGTGCAGCAGGAAGAGAGGGAGGAAAGTAGGCAAGGATGGAGGAAGGGAGGGAAGTTTTAAACAACTAGATCCACTCGTACTACATTTTAAAGATCTCCTTTCACAATGACACCATACTGCGTCTTAGTGATCACCCAGCAGACCTACCAGTCTGAGCTCTGGCATGGTGTCCAGTTTGACATGGCTGCCTTTGTGCTCCACTGACAGCTTGTAGTTAATCTGAGGCAGCTCCAGGTAGCCCAGACCCAGGCCCACCTAGACACAAACCACAACACAAGCAAAAAAAAAAACACACAACATAAGTGAGGATTCATTTTTGGGGCAGTAGTTTGTTGGTGTTCAGCCACAATCCAGTCATGTGTCTATGACTTTGACTTGTGACTGCTGTTCCTCTGTGCTGTTTGGCACATGTCATCATTTTTGAAACTGTTTCCCATGCCACAATTCCTATTTGGCCTCTAGTTCACAACAAGCACATAAACAGAAAGCAAAAGTATACCCAAGATATATGTGACTTTATGTGGGTGACAGTTCAGATGACGACAGGTTTGGTGGTACAGAAAGAAAAGGTTTACCTTGTACAGTTTAGGTCTGACAGGAGAGAAGTCGTCCGGTACGTGTTTCTTGATCTCCTCTGGTTGTCCTCCCAGAGTCTCCCAGAACCCTGGAGGCTCCTGACTCTGGATCAGCATGGTGATCTCTGACTTCCCCTTACGCTCATTCTTATTGATCTTCTCTGCAAATAACCTGGGGGGAGGAGAACAATACACACACACACACAGGTTTGAAATACGATACCATTGATCTGGAATGATCCTTTAAACCCTTCAGACCAAAGTGCCTGAACAGCAAAACATACGCACAACTGACTAAGGGATGAATCCCATTAAAACCCTCTCAGGAAGCTCCTCGGCGCCACATCTTCTCTCTAACGATTATGCCCTTTTATCTTCCTGTCTTTTCATTCGGTCTCAAAAGTGAAAAAGTGCTAGAGGGTAGCAGGTTTACGCTCCTTAATGTTGAATTACAGAATTAAACTTTCTGTCAAATAGGGAGGGTCACTGTACGATTGGCCCCAGCAGAAAAAAAACACTCATCCTAATAGTGTTAGTGTGTGATGTGATGTGTGTGTGTGTGTGTGTGTGTGTATGTGCCGTTACCTGGCCTTAGTGGTGCCGCTGAGTGTAGCATTAGCTCCTCTCCAGACAAAGATCTCCAGCCCTGTGTCCATCAGGAAGACAAAACTACCAGGGAAGGAAGGATGACATGTTACTGAACGAGAACGAGGAATAAACAGTATAAAAAAATCAACTACAGCAGATCCACAACGTGTGTATCATGTAGTCTATGTGCGTCCGTGTGTGTGTGTGTGCGTGCGTGCGTCTCACCGTGGGTCAAGAGAGGAGGCCTTCAGAGGTACAGACTCCAGCTTGATGTTTTTCTTGCCATAAATTCTGTACAACCTGGGAAACACAGAAAGAGGTTAAGAACGGGTAAGAAATCCTTCAGTCCCATAGAGAGACACACAGCCAGTCACACAGGATGCTCAAGTAGAAACAGGAATAAAATTCACTGCTCACCTAAGAGTATAGTTTGTGTCCTCCACAGTGTAGAAGCCACTGGATGTTCCTCCCTCGATGTAGGAGATCTCGTTATCAAACACCTACACAGGGCAAAGATGACACAGACGATGAGAGGCTGTCAGGAGATGCTCTTCTTTACGAGGTATGACGAGTCTCCAGGTTGACATATTCGCTTGTATGCATGCATGTATTTCTACGTACGGCGCTGAACTCCTCGCTCTCGTCTCCCATCTCCTCCCGTATCGTTCTGCACTCGGCGCCCAGGAGGTTCCTGAGGTTGACGGCGTGGATGGCGGAGCCGGCCTTCTTGTCCAGCGTGGCTTCTTGGCCGATCCAGTAGAAGATCTGCCAGTTCAATGCGCCGTTATCATCCAGGAAGGTCTACAAAAGGGAGGGACAAGGGTGAGAGAAAGATGGGAGGGATACAGGGAGGAGGATCTGAGTATCTAAAACTTTTGACGCTGGAAACACAAAACACAAATAGCACAAACCACACCTACGAGGAAAAATACTAGCAGATAGCGATAGCAGATCTGATGTGTTACCTTGAGGATGATGTAGCAGTCGGCCTCGTAGAACTTGCCATGGAAAGCTTCGTCCACCTGCGTTGGAATGAAGTTCTCTATCTGCCACACCGTCAAACCTGGCACCTGTAGGGAGGAGGAGGAGGAGATAGTTGTACAAAAACGCAGCAAAATAATGTTAACTGACATTTCACTGCATCTTTTTATAACCAGGCTGACTAACACCTGGGGGAGTAGCTGTAGGAGGAGGAATGGTCACGGAGCTGGAGCTGACCTGTGCTGCCACAGTCTTGTATTGTTTGACACTGAGCGGCTGCACTGGAGCAGTTGGGTTCAGTGCCTTGCTCAAGGGCACTTCGATGGTGGTTGTTGCACAAGGGGAGAGCAGCATGGCTCATTCATGTCCCCAACCAAATGATCCCAGCTAGCCAGCGACTTCACCAACCTTCAGACTAGAGCCAACCCCATTCAAAACATTTTACTTAAAAAAGGTGAGTGAAATGTCATTTATGCGCCTGAACTCGCTTTTCTGGAATGACAGCAATAACTATTGAGCCTTCTGGAGATGTTGTGGGCCCAATTCAATGAAACTCCTGTGATGGGAGGTGCCCACCTGACAACCTCAATGACCGACCTGCTCTCGCCTACTTCCCCTTTCCTCTCATATCAAAGCTACACAGCACAAAGGATCAGATCCTGTCCTGGTAAATGTTACTGTGTCAGTCAAGACACAGAAGGCAACAACATGCACACACAGACAGACACACAGACACAGACACAGACACAGACACAGACAGACAGACAGACAGACAGACACACACACACACACACCTGCCCTGCGTCCTCCAAGAAGAACTCAGAGTAGTCCAGGTGTGGTTTCTCCAGACTCTTGTCCCATCGCCGTACTTTCAGTTCTGCATACCTCAGCTCTCCGTTCTCCTGCAAAAGCAACAGAAATCTAGTTTGATCAAATGGAAACCTTCAAATCCTTTAAGTCTTCTTTTATCTCAGAAGCACTGTGACAAGGAGCTGTCAAGCATCATTGCGTGGGTACAATTCTTGAATGTAAACAAAGTCAGGGGACCAATGTGATCGTCTCATACGGCAGATTAAC
Organism: Hoplostethus atlanticus; assembly: GCA_034670405.1. NCBI lineage: Eukaryota > Metazoa > Chordata > Actinopteri > Trachichthyiformes > Trachichthyidae > Hoplostethus > Hoplostethus atlanticus. Next base: position 928,054 of record JAXDDX010000098.1, read on the forward strand.
AATGGGACGTTAAGCTGGCAGATGATAAATCAAACATCAAGGTTGCTGGAGATATTTTTGAACCAGTGAAATTGCCTGAGTGAAACAGATGGACTACTTGTTAGAAAACTACCTGGTTTATATGAGATTTTACATTTTGATGTCAGATGTTTCTGCCAGGGTCGTTGAATCACATTCTTTTGGTCCAATAAATCTGTTTGTTCTGGTCCGGTCTATTTGGTGAGCACTTTTATCCAAAGTGCCTTACAGTGTCATGAGTACATATATTTTTAGCCTGGGTGGTGCCAGGGGGAAATCGAACCCCTAACCCTGGTATTGTTACTGCCATGCTCATTGACCATTACCTCTTATCATCCATTATCTCCCTTCTTACCTCCATTTGCTTCTTCTCCTGTGCGACGTCACTCATGCCCTTCAGCACCTGTTTTGCCTGGTCGTCCTGAGCAGAGTCCTTCCTCCTCCTCAACCTCATCTTCCTCGCCAGGGGGTCGCGAGGGCTGGCTCCTGCACACGAGTACAAACATCCTTTTAACTCACAAAAACTACAAATCCAGTAGTGGCTCTAAATGTAATACTCCTATACACATTCATGTACACAACTATACACACACACACACACACACACACACACACACACACACACACACACACACACACACACACACACACACACCTCCTCCAGCAGCAGCCACAGTAGCAGGCGAGGCCCCGGCCAGTCGTAGCTGGTTCTGCAGGGAGAAGTCGATGTTGTACCACTCTGCTGTCCTGTCAACTGGCTTAGGAGGCATCACCAGATTGGGGTTCTCACGCACATCCAGGATCTACAGAGGGGAGGGGTGTATTAGAAGGAAATGAACAAATGAATGAACGGGAGAGAGAGAGAGGATTTGGTCTTTAATTGACAGAACAAATACCAGGCCAGGCCTGCTGCTTTCCTCCAGGTTGTGAGGTGTGTCACAGCTGGGTTATTTTAATCCTCCTTTTCTGCAGCGTCACATTTTAACACAGTAGTCAAACCCACATCAGCTCCTCCATTAACCAGAATAGACGCTCTTTATTTAGCCAGCTTGAGTCTAATATTATATACTGGATGTACTTTGTGAGTGGGTTTAGTACGGTACCTCCAAGTCAGTCAAGAAGTGGATGGCCTCGGGCAGGGTTACCAGACGGTTCTTATTCAGCACCAGCTTCTTCAGCTTGCCACACCTAGACAACAACACACAAAGGTTTCAGTAATATCTCGAGTAAACAGAATCAGCCGATACCAATATATGCAATCTATGCCTCAATGTGGGACTTTTAAAGCAGTCTGCAAGTTCTATATATAGGCTATAAGGAAAAAACACTATTGACATACTGCAGGGTACCAAGAATCAATTATAGCATTTTGCTTACATGCCATCTTCAATGATTAAAGGAGTGCTTGTAGTGCTAAAACCTCTGGAAGGTTCAATGAGTGTGTACCAGCATAGCTTTTGTCATAAACAACTGGGAGAGTCCTCCATAATCTAAAATGTGTGTGTGTGTGTGTGTGTGTGTGTGTGTGTGTGTGTGTGTGTGTGTGCTAAACCCACCTGCAGAGCCCCTCAGGGATGAGCTCCAGGTTGTTGTTGGCAGCCATGAACTCGGTGAGGCTGGCCAGCTTGCCCACTCCGGATGGAACCCCGTCAAAGTCCAGCTTGTTGGAGTTCACATACAGCTTCTTCAGTTTGGACAGCTTACAGATTGCAGACTGGGTAGAGAAACATTGATAACCATTTATCTTTTTTTTTTTTTTTTTCCAAAAGCAAGCTAACAAGCTAGCTAGCATTGCAACAACCCCTGTTGCGCAACTTCCCCCCAGACATCTGCTGTGCGCTACGAGCTAAGAAGAGAGAGGTACTCGGTGCAGACAAGTGTGTGTTGTCGAGTATCGTCCTTACAGGCAGTGAGGTGAGCTGGTTGCGGCTGAGGTTGAGCGTCTCCATCTGGGTCCACTGGTCGATGCAGAGGGACAGCTCTGAGATCTGGTTACTGCTCAGGTTGAGTCTCTTTAGGCTGCCCAGAGAATAGAGGCACTCTGGCACCCGAGTCAGATCGTTACCTGACAGATCCACATCTGGGAGAGGAAGACGAGGAAGAGGGGGTGAGGATACGAGCGTGTGTGTGCATGTTTGTGCGTTGAAGAAGACACGTGGGTATCACAGTGCCACAGTGGAAGTGAAGACATGTTTCTATCAAGTTATCAAATGCATTTCTCTAATGAACTGTAGACTGAGGTGATACCCCCCCCGATAAATACGAACAAACAATACACGTGTGAACAAACCGTAACACAAATGTGTCGTAACACACAAAACGGTGTGTGTGTGTTACCTGCTAAGTGTGTCAGTCCCTCCAGGCTGGTGGGCATGTTGCTCTGGGTCCTCTGGGTGTTCCTCAGGTGGAGAGTCTGTAGCGCCACCATGGCTGGCAGCTGACTGCTCTCACACACACACACACACACACACACACACACACACACACACACACACACACACACACACACACACACACACACACACACACACAGCGCGTAGAGTTAGTGCATCACCCAAAATCAAGAGGATGGATATTTCCTGTACAATATCTTCCAGATGTGGGAGGCGGGGTGTGTGTGTGTGTGTGTCTCTTTACCGCAGCTGGGCATGCATCAGAGGGTTGTTGTTCAGTATGAGGGTCTGCAGGTGGACCAGGCGTCTCATCTGGGGCGGCAGGCTGTCCAGCTTGTTGTCGCTCATGTCCAGGTAGAGCAGGTCTGTCAGGTTGATGAAGAGCTGGTTGGGGATGGAGTCGATGCCGTTGTGGCTCAGGTTCAGCACCAGCATGTTCCTGCTGTTCTCCAGGTCCCGGGGGATCTCCGTCAGCTGGTTGTAGCTCAGGTCCTGAAAGAGATGGGGATGGGCCGGGGAAACGTGTTTAGTTGACACGTTCACAAGCTAAGGAAAAAGCGCAAAATTGCTATACTGACCTACTGACTTGCTGTCTGGTCTTCTCAACTGATGCTTGTATAGTTTTTATTATGTTTTTTTATTGTGTTGTTATTGTAAACCAAAGTGAGAGTAAGAAAATTAACAACAAATAAAACCAATGGAAAAAGAAGTGGGCTACACACAAGTAGTTACATTGTGAGTCACTGTTCCTACACAGAATAAGTCCCATTACATCACATTACAGCTTGTACCATCAGTCCTCACCAAGAGTTAACTGTGAGAGAAATAGAATAAATGGCCTCTGAAGTAGAACTACCCTTTCTTTTAAACAACTGGATTAGGGACTAGGCCTTAAATTGAGACGTGGGAAACCGACTGTAGAGCCAACACAGCTCCACATTGAACCTGCTTTATCGAGCATGGCTTGGCAGGAGAATAATGCCACCGCCAGTAATAAAAAGCGCTGACTGGCCTGCGCCTACTTCACTGTGCCTTGCTGCACTGTCTCGCACAGTAAATATACTGGTGTGGCAAAAAGCAATTACAGCAGTGAGTCACCTCGGTGGAAATATGACTATGGAAAAAGGAGGGGGGGTCAGGAAAGGCCTAATAGAGGTGTGGAGTCAAGGCAGCGGAGCGTAAGAAATGAAGGAACGGGAGGTGTTGGACAAGACGTATTAAATCTTATTTGTGTACCAGCACGGAGAGGTCGTCCAGCTGAAAGATGTCATCCGGGACTCCAGAGTTTTTCAAGTTGTTGGCTCTGGCCACGACTGCCTGCACACATAACACAACACATTTAGACCATTTTATATATCTTAGTGTAGCTCATAGAGTCGTATATAAAATAAATCTACAACACTGAGAAAAGACAACACGTATTAAAAGAGGTTGTACTGGTTGGGCCAGAACACCAGAGTGAGCTTGTCAAGATACTCGATCAAAATCGGTAGAATGAACAAACAAAAAAACAAACAAAAATAACACAATACTAGAATATGTTACTGCTTATGTATAGGTGTACTGTACTGTCTGTGTGTCTCATGTGTACTTGTATTTGTGTACATATGTTTGTGTGTTAGTTACCCGCAGGTTAGGTAAGCTGGACAGTTCTCCATGTAAGGTCGTCAGGCTGTTGTGACTCACTGAAAGATGCTCCTGAAGGGGGGAGGGGCAACACAGAAAGACGTTCAGGTACAGATATACATATACTGGGCTCTGTTGTAACATGTACCACTTGCACTACTGCCCCATTATCTGATAATAGCATTACCTCAGCGCAAACAGGATGAAATACAAGGCATGTGTTCACCCGAGACACCATGGCGGCTAGCAGCGATAGGAGACTAATCTTATTTACCTACACCGTGTAAGATCAAACTTCTCACTGTGGCCTGCAGATCACAGATTTAGATATAGGTTTAGTTAATCCTGTCAGAGGTAGTCAGGATTACAGCATGGGTGTGTTTGAGTTAGTCAGGTGGGGTTTCACACGCTCTACTGATAAAACTGGAATGCTTTGAATGGTTGGTATGATCTCCTCCAGGACCCAAACGTTTATGGTAACTTGTTAGAAATGGACAATGCTACTGTGGGGTTAAGGAGACCGGCACATTGGATTGAATGAATCTAGGTTGATAACATAGTAGACTATAAGGAAGAAAGGTTTAATTAAAATAATATTACTGATAATGCCATTAATACTACCAGTACTGCTACTAATACTTCTACTACTACTATAATAATGTCAAACATAAATATGAGAAACACTGTAGAGCTATATTGTCTTGTGTCATGCTCAATCTATTTTGCCTTTGCAGTTATACCATAGCGTTTAGATACTGGTCTTCCTCCACATAGCTTTCTTCACTGTGTTTAAAGTGGGTGCGGTTTGCCCTGTACATCACCCTTCCTAATAGTTACTCAATACCATCTGGAAGTAATTCCACCTACAGTAGCCTAAAGTCTTTCTGTATCACACTGAATGGGTTGGCAGTACCTCAGAGGGGGTACTGACTGACAGAGTTTTATAAAGTCCTTTAATCTTCTCTCAGCTCTTATTTTAGTAAGTTATAGCTTTTCCTAGAATATTTCTCTTTCATGATCATTCTAAGCTCACAGGAATATTGTCATGGTGCTATGGCACTGACATAGCACTCCTTAATATTGGTTGTGTTAACTAAACACCTAAAATAGAAAAAGTAAAACATGAAAAAATAAAATACATTAGAAAATATAGTGAGAAACTTGTGAAACTTGTAAAACCTATTCAACTCATGTGAACTTCACTGGTCTCAGATCAGTAGATCAGTTCTTTCTATTCCCAGAAGCTTTATGTTTACGGGTCCTCATCTTTTATCAAGGTTCCTGTTGGGGCAGGAAAGTATTTTGTGTTGAAAGCCCGCAGGTCTGAGCGTCTCACCAGCTTCTGCAGAGAGGCCAGCTCCTCTGGGAGGTAGCACAGTCCCGTCCTGTTCAGCTTCAGCCATCGCAGGCTGCTCATAGACTTGACATGCTCTGGGAAATAACCGCCCTGTGAAGACAGAGGGAGCGAGAGAGGGGAAAAGGTGACAATCGTCAGGACAGAGAATGACATCTGACGACAGAAATTCTGATCGTGCCTTTGTATAATATTGTCTCAAAATATATATACATACTTTATGTGTACTTTTTGGAACACACCTGCTGTATCTACTACATGTGACAAATAAACTTGACTTGAAATATCTGTTAAATTAGTTGCTGAGATGTACTCTAAGGCTAACAAACAACTGCCAGCATTACCAATAATAATCAAATAATCTGGAATGGAAGTAGTGGGGGTATGTCAACTGAACCCAGGTGACACGGCTTACAGAACATAGGGCTAATGGTTGCTTTCACAAATCATTTGAGCCTGAAATACTGAGATGTTACTCATAAAAGCTAGGGATTTCTATAACTGCCACTGGGAGAAACCACTCCAGCAAATAACTACTAGGGCTCGGTCCTTCAGCTGTAAACCCCATCTTGGTGAAATGTCAGCAAAATCCAACCGGCAACCTAATCCCAAATCTAACAGAACAACTATTTTGATGAATATACAAGAATGAGATCAGTACATTTGGTGTGTGGTTGGTGTGTGTGTGTGTGTGTGTGTGTGTTACCCTCTTCCTGGTTTCCTTGGTATTGTGGGTGGGTGTGGCAGCATACATATAGCAAACTACAGACAAGCTGCAGCAGACATCTAGCTAGCTGTGACGCCCCTAAATTGTGTTTTGCAGTCATGATGGGGAAACTTGCCAAATGCAGGTGCATTTTGTCTGTAACGTTAGCTGCTCCGTTTGTCTAACTAACCAGTCTGCAGCGGTTCTAATCTAAGAAATATTTTGTCAGGTTCACTAACTATATTTAATTTCCCACCTTGCTCGCACAACTTCCATAGTACCATGGCAGCTAAATACACAACAGACCAACAGTTCTGTCAGGTCAAATACACGCCAGTTGTCGCTGCTGCCAGTCGGGCTGATTTTCCGATCTCCCAAACTGAGCTCGCTATGTGGGTCAAAATAGAAAACTATGACGACATTAGCTGGCTACAGTCCCAAAACACTGTTGTCCTTTGGTCATGACTTCATCTAAACTAAACTTTGATAAAACGGACTAATGAACTGTCTGACTTAAGTTAGATTCTGACACAATAATATCTGTGTCTTTGAGCTGTCTTATAGCTCAGACAAGATAACCAAAGGTAGCAAACATTAAAGCTAAATTAGCTAACCTGACGTTAGATCAACATTTGTCGTTAATGTTACCCAAGACTGTCCAAAATGGGCTAGCAAGCTAAGTAAACTAACTGCCTTTACCCTAGTTCCTCAAAACAGAGCTAGTACAGTCTAATAACTGCCGGGCAGGACGCTTGTGGTCAAGACAAGATGACTCTACTTTGGCGATGTCACACATATGACAACTGGCTAACGCCCAATGCTGTTAAGCTAAACTCGTAAGCTAATGCTTTAGCAAGCTCAGCCGTTAGCTTACAGTAGCGTCGCTGTGCCACTTACTGGGCTTAGCTTCTGCTAGCTAGCTAAGCTAAATGTTTATAAAATAGCTATCGACCTTAATCCCACGAACAGTGCCAAAAGTCCTTACTTTAAAGTCGTTTCCACTGAGGTCTACCCCCCTTATGAAGGGGAGAACTCCGGTGGCAGCCATTTCTCGTTCAGGATGTCAGCCGCTCAGATCTCGCCAGTCTATTTTGGCAGTGGCAGTGGTAGGGTGGGTTGGCTCGTGGCTGTGAAAAAGAAGCAGGAGAAGACACGTCGTCAAGGCCAGTCAGACCTGGGGATCGTGCAAGTTTTTTGACGTCATCCACGCACTGCGCACGTGTGGTACCTTGCGATTCTAACCGGCTATGATGTTGGTGTATTTTACACCAACCTGTATTTTACTCCGAGGTTGCTGGTGATGCGTAGAAAAATCCGCTCCCAGCTGCTATTGAAAACACCCCTCAAACTGACAGACGGGGGTATCCCACCAGCTGGAAAGCAGTAACAAAAGTTTCAGCAGCCGTTGCTGTTTTAGATTATCAATTGCTTTGGAGCTGCCTTCTTACAAACTAAATTGTAAATTTAGCCACTTTTACAAAAAATGTTCCCTTCAAACATCGGGTCATCCACAGCCAAATAAATTATTGCTTGGGCCGCCAAGGTTGTGCTTATTTTTCCGACAAATTTGTGCTGTATTGCTTGTTCACAAAGGGACCTTTGAGTCAAGTTATGAATAGAGGATGACAGATAACATGACATCTCTGGCAGATAAGATTAATGTCTCACGGCGTTATTTGTGTAAAATTAGTTATTGAGCTGCTTATCTCGTCCTCTCAAACTCCTTGGTCGTGACCAAAGAGGTGTTATACAAGATCGTCACACATTTCACGAAAGCCTGTGGCACAAATTGAATCAGTTGTTACAAGGGCAAGTTGCGCCAAGCAAGGTAGAGATAGCCAGAATAATACCGGAAGTAAATCGATGTTCCTTCAAAATAAAATTAATACTCAGTTATTTTACAAGACATATTAGTTAATACGCGTTTTACTTTCGAAGTTCTGACCGGATGTTATATTTTTCATTTGTTTTTTACTCTGGCTGGCTTTACACTGGTACCAGAGAAGACCTCTCTCAGCTGTGCCGTTAGCAAACACTAGCTCGCCGGCTAACAGGAAAAGAACAAACCAGCTGTTATTTAGGTTTACCGTTATGGATCAGAATGCTACGAGATACAGTGTACAGCTGTACATCTATGATCTGTCAAGAGGAATGGCTCGTAGTCTCAGTCCTATCATGTTAGGTGAGTGACACATTCAAAATCTCCCCCACCCTGGCCTTGGGGACATTTCAGTGATAATGACAAATGCCGGGTGATGGTGATGCTGATGCTGTGTGTGTGCGCGCCTCGTAAAGTCGCTTCTGTACTTGTGTTACCGTGCAGAGTAAAGATCATGTTTACTATGTTTTTGGCCACGATCCAGTTTGCACGAGTTGTGCAAATGAAGTGGAAAACAGTGATTTGCAGGTTAATGCCAGGAACACTCAAAGGATGGTTATGGTTGGAATAAAGCACAAAGCATCCACTTGTTTGTTGTGGACTTTGTGTAAAGTAGAACAGTACTTCAACTTTACACAATCCCTTTTGTAAAGTTCAACAAATAGGTATATACAGTACTGTGCAAAAGTCTTAGGCACCCTAGATATTTTCAAATAAATTTGGTCTTAGATGTCTATTTTTTTGTTTTTTTGCATCAGTGTTGCAGTGCTGCATTACTCCTCTTTATATTATTTTTTTGGATATTTAGAAACTTTTCATTTCATTATTTTTGAAAGCAGCTTCGCTTTACAGAATCTTTTTTACACGTGCCTAAGACTTTGGCACAGTACTGTTTACTGTAGACTTGCTTGCTCATGTCTCTCACTAACAAAACATTAGTTTGTTACTCCCTTCTCACTACCTCTTCCCTTTTTGTTGCAGGAAAGCAGCTGGACGGCATTTGGTATGACTATTATTTTACTTCATATTATTTTCCCCTCACCTCTCTGACTATTATTTTGTTAGTTTTGTCCAAGTCCAAGTTTTTTAGTTGGGTACCTGAATGAGAAGTTTACTAGAAGTTGGTCCTCATATTGGTCCTCATGTTTTGTGCGGATCCATCAAAGTAGGCCAGTGACCCATTTCTGGGCCCCAAGCCAGAGTTAAAGAAATCAGGGGTTACGTGTTTCTATTAGCACCTGTACTAGTATTACCTAGCACATAATAGATGCCAAATTAATTGTCCATGGGATTAATTGGGTCTATACAGTTCCAGCTAGTTTGTAGCTTCTAGTTTTCTACAGGGGTGTTGAGCTCTAATGTTAAATTGTGAGCTAATATATATAGTTGTACTGAAGACTTGTGTCTATCCTCATAGCATTTTTATGTTGTACTTCCAGGCACACGGCTATAGTGGTGTACGGAGACGAGTTATTCTTCGGAGGGGTGGGGATCTCCAGCTGTTCACCGGTAAGACTGTAAAAAGGAAACTGAGTTTTGTCTCATCAAACAAACTCATGAAGAAAATGTAGGCCAACTACCTCCGACTGCAGCACACATATAGTAGGCAACTTTCTGGTGCTATGGCCCACTTCCATTAGACATAAAATCCCAAGGTACACAAAGTTTCTATGCTGTACTATATCATGCCTGGAGACCTAGAATCACTCATACCTGAGAAGTTGTTGGTTTTATTCCTGCTAGCCAGATGATGATGATGAGGCCTCCAGCTGTGACCTGGAGGCCTTTGAGTAAGACACTGAATCCCCCCAAACTGCTTCTGGGGTTCTCTCATGAAATACATATCTTCAGGGGGTTATGTGTGCATTTTGAAAGTGTAGATAATGGGGTGTGATTGAATGTATGGCCATGTTACAATTTCACATTTTACAATGAAAAAAATAAGCAATAATGCATATGTCACTACTGCAATGCACGATCACATTGTATAGTGATAATAATAATAATAATAATAATACCTTTATTTATGTAGCACTTTTCAAAACAAAGTTCTAAAGTGCTTTAAGTAAAACAGAGGCAATAAAATCAGGCAGAAGCACAGGACAGAAAAACAAAAAATTAAAGCCAAAAATACAGTTGGAACAAAGACAAATAAAAGCATAGCCAAAAGTGACAGAAAATAAATAACAGCAACAAAAAAACGGGTCTTGGTTAACTTAAAAGTCTAGCTTGAAGGAGTTTTGCAGTTGAAGGAGCTCTTGCTCAGACAGAAGTGAAGGGAGTGACAATAGTCAAAGCGTGAAGAAACAGGCATGGATTACCTTTTCCAGATCAGCCAAAGCAGGAAAGGTCTAATTCTGACAGTGATTTTAATTGAAGGAAACACGACTGACTCTTTACCTGAATCAACAAGGGGCCTAGTATCGACCCTTGGGGAATGCCACAATTGAGGTACACTGGGGCAGAGGAGACGTTGCCGACCACAATAGAAAAACATTGTAAGATATGATTGGAAAAAATTAGAACAGTATCGGTGAGCCCAACCCAATTACTCTAAACCATTCATCAAAATGCTGTGATCAACTGTGTCAACAGCAGCAACTGAATTAGTACAGAGCAGTCACCTCTGTCAGCAGCAAGGAGGAGGCCATTATTCACCCTGAGCGGGGCGGTCTCAATACTGTAGTGAGCTCTGAAAGCAAAGTTTTTCAAAAATATTGTTAATAAATAGCATAGGATGAGTTGTGGGTTTAGCCCTGATGTGGTGATAATTTAGAACAGGTTACATAGAGGACTACAGGACGCCGCGAATAGCCTGAGATCCTTGTGCTTGTCCGCTGTGTCATTGATTTACGTGATCGCAGTGTTTGAACCGAGTCCTCTGTCATCAGTATATTGATCTGTGTGTGCTGTGCTTGGAGGGCCCTGACTGCCTATTGGCTGTTGAGGAGCAGAAGGAAACGCAGCTCGTAGGTATTCTAAAATCAGGATCTATAAGCTTCATCCTGGTTCTACCATGACTTTTGTAATGTTGGAAGTTGGGACTTTGTTACCCTCACTGGCTCATCAATAATACCTGCACTTTTGGAACTTAACTTATTCTCCCAGGCTCCAAATCAATAAATGAACTTCCTCCGTTTTAACAGACTACTGAACTATTGGAGTTCAGCTGATCGTTGGACCCCTGAATGATTTGTTTTGTGTGTAATGGATTCCTTCCTGCTTCTTAACTGTTGGACCATTCAAACATCATTGATTTGGATACTATTTCCAATAGTTCTCACATAATGTTTCGGAGACATTTTCACAATTTTAGATGGGGTTTAATTTTTTTAAAGTGTGTGTGTGTGTGTGGGTGTGTGTGTGTGTTTTTCAGGGTGGGACGATGCTTGGTACTCCAGACACTGTGGTGGAGCTGGGAGAGACCGAGGTGTCAGAGGAGATCTTCATGGATTACCTCTCGTCTTTGGGAGAAAGCGCATACAGGTCACACACACACACACACACACACACACACACACACACACACACACACACACACACAGTGCTCTTTATTATTATAAGGATCAGAAAAAACTATGCCATGAAATCTGGTGTTCCTCACCCATCAGATAATAATTATAATCACAATCTGTATTTATACAGCGCTTATCTAAAAAGAAAAAGATTACAAGATTACAACAAAAAGGAATAAAAACAAATGGAACAAGATTAGAAGTAGAGAAAACATCTAAACCATTACACAGAAGCAAGTCTATAAAAGTGCTTTAAACTACAGTTCGCCTCAATCTGCATCTACAGTATCAAAAGGTTTTATGTGAGATATTATGAGTAATACTGATATACAGAATCCATTAATACTTCAAGAAAGCGGGAGACTGGGTACATTATGGAAGGTTTATATTTGTCTCGATATGTGGCCAAAGTCAAAAGGCTGACCGATGTATTCTAAGTCAGGTGAATGATAGATTTATTGTTGGTGTTTTGTTGCTCCCTAGCGGTTATCTGACGCCTCAATGTTCCTCCTCTGCTCCCTGGCTCAGAGGTGACAGGTATCGGCTGTTTGAGCACAACTGCAACACCTTCACCAACGAGGTGTCTCAGTTCCTCACCGGCAGATCCATCCCCTCCTACATCACCGACCTTCCGTCTGAAGTCCTCTCCACGTGAGTGTACCGCACGGTCTGCAGTATGTACAGAGGCAGTCAGGGTCCTGGAGTTAAAGGACTACACCTACCTGTCGGTCACCTTACCCAATATGTGATGCATCATCCCAAAAGTAAGAAAAGGAGAACTTGTAGCAGCTTCTAAGGCTGGATGCTGGATGGTTAGTTCATTTTTATGACACACATGTACCCTCTCTTCCCTCGAGACTTTGAGCGTAACTCGTTTTGTTTACACAGGAAGTGACTGTTGAACTTTGGTTTACTAAAAGGTAAAAGGTCTTTGTACTTTGGATAATACTAACATACTGTATTTGCTAAAGCGGACCGGACAGAGCTATCTACACAGACACATTCTGACAGATTTGATTCTGGCGACAGTCCTCTTATCAGATATTGGTGATATTAGTGATTGCTGTTAGGTGACCAATGGGCCAAACTCCCAAAAGGTCGGTGTAGACCTTTAACACCCGCTAAGCGCCAATTACCGGTAAAAAATTGTCTTTGGTGCGTCAATCACATTTCTTCTGGATGGTTAAATAGCCTGACGTTACTTAAGGATTAATATCAAAATGTGACACATCCTCACTTCAACACAGTGTGTCGAGTGTGAGTGAGTGTGTCGGGGCGCTCCACAATTATAATTTTCAATTCAGGTGACCTTCATGATGAATTACATGAATTAAACTTGATCCATTGTATAAGTGAGTTTTAAAATGAACACACAGAACCTGATTCAAAAACAAAGCAGTATTGAAAATGGGCCGGGTGACATATTGCTCTGAAAAACGTACAGTAATTATTTTGGCCAGTAAAAAGTATTCTTGGCAGGTAGACGTTTGGTCCTTGGCAGGTCAGCCAAAAAGTTACTTATGGCCTCTGGATGTAGTCCTCCTAGTTTCTACTGTACACTAGTACTTCAATATTGCTCCATATCTGTTTTGAAACCTTATTTTGTTCTCTTTTCAGCTCACAAGGCACAAGGAGTGTTTTGGCCACCAGTCACCTGAGAGTCATTTGACAAGTTTTTTGCCACAATGTGCCTATTCATTTAGACTCTGCTACACTTAAAATAGTAGAAAATAATAGAAAATAGTAGTAGTCAGTAGCTGTAGTACTAATGCAGGATACAGTAGATGCATAACTGTTAACTTCGCTACCCCTGTAGTAGCAAGCAACCTTCCTGGATTAGCCTTGAAGCTAGGCCGATACACTGTAGTACCACTGACCGATAGAAAAAGCCTCAGAAACAACATTTATACTTTATGACTCTAAAACTGTCAAATGAAGCCACTACAAAAGAAAGACAGTTTGGTGGGGTGGCCTGTCCTGCCTCATCAATGGTAGGAGAGGCACAGGTATACAGTAGTCGTAATAAATACTTCCCTACATTGTTGACTTGCACACCGTGACAACCCCTATGGACACCCACTGCTGTTGGGTGAAAATCTTGTATCTCACAACTTTTCAGGAACTAAGAAACAGCCTGTTAGCTTGATAACCAGTTTATCTTCTTGGGTTTGAATAGGTCTTATAAAGCCAGGGCTGACAGAATGGTCTCAAACCATAGCTGAGCATGCAATCCTTCAATTGAAGTTAAAACATCAGAATCAGTTACAAGGTTTTCACCTGATGGTGGTGATATGTATACGTGTACACACATGCACATACATGCAGCCACATTTGTATAAATTGCAAAAATCATGCATCATGTTTCAGTCTGAAAAAAGGCATTCACCCCCTCCCCTCCTCTCTGTGTCTCCCCTCCTCTCTGTGTCTCCCTCTCCCCTCCTCTCTGTGTCTCCCCTCCTCTCTCTGTCTCCCTCTCCCTCTCTAGGCCGTTTGGCCAGATACTCCGGCCCATCCTGGACTCCATCCACATCGCCCCTCCGGGGGGTAACGTCATCAACGGGGGGCGAAACAACTAAATTAAGCGCACCCGAAAGTCACGGGGCGTTCTCGAGGTCACTTCCATTGCAGTCATTGAGTCAGAGGAAGTCTGGAACTGGTTTGTTTTCTCTTTGTTATTGTAACTAAATTGCACACTGGCATGGAAGCAGATAGCATTGTTGGAAGCTGTAATTGAAACGAGGAGCTTTCCAAACCTAATTTTGGCAGCGTGGCAAGTTAACACCGGCCAAACGCTGGTAAATCTGTGTCTACTCAGGCACTCTGGCACATAACGGCCATCATTAGGAGATTCTTTCCTCTTCTTAAACTCAAGTTGGTTGGCAAATACTGAAAGAGGCTGCTGAACTTTGGGATGCACCTGCTTCTGTGGCCAGTGGACAGAACAGATGTGGGCTTTGATGCCTTATCGTCAAATGGGAAGCCAGATATTTAGCTGATCGATCAAACTTTATCAATACCATATCAGATTTTTTATGGTAGACAACTGTCCACGTGAGATCTGCTGCTGACCACAATGGAATTAACCTGGGACTTGTCCACACTGACGTAGAGATGTTTTAATTAATATATTGGTTTTCAATGGATGTAGGCGGATGGAGAAATACGAGGAGGGTTGAATCTCAGTGGGTCTGTTCATGTCATTTTGCTTTTGTACTTTGTACGTTTTTTGTTTTACTTTCTGTTCTTTGGTAGCCGGTAGATTACCTCCCACCAGCAACACTTTTGTACTTGGAAAATGTTTCCGTACGTTGAGTTTAGTTCAGCTGTTTTTTTGTGGTTAACTACTGACCTTACATCATCATTCCCTAAGTCGACATACAGCAGCCATGCACTAAATGAAGCCTAGCAGCATAGAGACTATAAGATCACGTTGTCTCTAGGGTGTATCTGTGTATAGCAGGGCTGCGGTCAACTCACTGTAAATGAAATTATTTCTATATGAAAGTAAATACTGCATGTCATCTGTTAATGACAGGAGACATTTTTAAAACACATTGATTTTATTCAGTTATTTGGGAATAGGTCGGATCGAACAGCCTCTCATACCAAAGGGTTTTCCAGTGTTGTTGTTTTTAACTGGTTTTGGTCCCAAATCCACTTTCTGATTTTAAATGAATTGAAAACGTATTGTGCCACAGCCCTGTTGTACGGCAGGCGAATCCAGCACGGGTTCCATAGGGTGAAGTGCTGATCGTAGATCTGTTTAACTGCGATAGTAAAGGAGCTCAGATGGAGCTCCAACTGTTGCCCTGCACAAAATGCACAAAATTGATTTTTGTGGCATGAAATCCAAAAACATCCTGTTTGATTTCATCCATGAAATGTAGAAACAACACTTCCTTCCATGCACGAAATTGAGTTTGTGTCATTTTTTTCTTTTTTTGTGGAGGAAAACGATAACGCTGTTGTCATTTCATGGATGAAATAAGCTTATAATTAAATTATTTGTTTATGTGTATTTACTCATTTGTACTGGAATTACCACAAAGTTTATTCCATGGCACCGAATCCACTTAGTGAAACCAATGTCAAGCTTCATGGGATGAAAATGTGTTTCATGGACAAAAGCACTCACATATGCATTGAGGAGCAGTGATAACTGTGGTACTTGGCTCTGAAGCGGCACTTTGGGGAAAAGATGCTGAGTCGTGGGTTTGAGGTGAAAAACAGGAAGTACTTTCTTCTGATATCCTCTTCAGAAGTCAGCGCTGAGGGAACACTCAACACAAAGGGCAGCGAGTGAGAAACGGAGGGATAGATGAGGAACTGTCCAGCATCCAAACCCATTTCACTCCTCAGCACAGAACAGTCACTCCAACTCAACACAGTTTCATCTCCTCCAATACTACTCATCACACCACAGAGATTCAGTCTGCTCGCCCACGTCCGACCACCTTCCTCTCTTCTGATTGAAACGTCTCTGTCCAGTTCCTCCTGTGTTTGGCAGGGCGCTGTCCCTGGTGCTGAACCCCAGTGGAGCTGTCTCTCTGAGGCCTTCTGTCACCCTGTAGCATTTTGTGGTATAAATCCACGTTGTGAAACACATGGTACGGGTTTCATGGGACGAAAATGCATTTCATAGACGAAATAAAGGTAACACTTGGCACATCAAGGGCGCCACATTCACACTGGTCTAAGTGCATATTTCAAACAGTAGATGGCGCATACGTGCTGCGTAAAGCCTGGCAGCCTTTCTGTCATCTTACATTGTGATGCACACTAAAGTTAGAGTCTGAGAGACAATGGTGATGTCTAGACGTAAGGATTTCACCTGAAGAGAGCCTACTTATACTTATACTGTGATGTGCCGACAAAGTCATCAAAATGACACCAAATCCCAAAGTGAGCCACACAAGAGAAATGAGTTTGGGGCACCCAGAAAGTATTTTTTTGTCATGTTGGTACATCACAGTACAAATGGGCACTCTTAAAGTCAACCTAAGCCGGTGTAAACATGTGGCACCTTGATGTGTTGCCTTTACTTTGTCCATGAAATGCATTTTCATCCCAGGAAAAGCGTCCTATGTGTTTCACAAAATCCATTTTGTGGCACAAATTGGATTTCAAAATGGATTTTATGCCACAAAATGCTGTATTAGGTGACTGTGGCTCGCTGCTCAAGGGTCACTGCTCTGAATGAGATCTAAATGCATTTCATCCACAAAATGCTTGCCAGGCGTTACACAAAATGGATTTTGTACCGTGAAATAAACTTTGTGGTAATTTCAATACAAATGAAACATCTAGATAAATAGTTTAATTTAAATAAAAGTTTATTTTGTCCATGAAATTAAAGTCATAAACTTTCCACTCTTGTGCATGAAAGAATTGTTGTTTCCAAAATGCATTTCATGCCACAAAATCAATTTTGTGCACACAATTCCTAAGGTAATAGTTGGCGCCCCGTACTGATCTGGGATCCACAATCGGCACTCCCCCATCCCTCCAACATTGTTGGTCCAAAAAGCTCGTCGCCATGAGGTCATGTGCCTGGAGTCAGAATGTCTTGAAAATCAGAGTTTATGTGGGAACACAAAACTGGAAAATGATGGAAGACTACAGCTTCTTCTTGGTTCTTGGTCTTGCCAGGAGTTTGGTATATTTTTTTAAACACGTGTTCCAGCGGCGTGCCATCAAATATAAATAAGAGATCTTCTTTTTATTGTAAAGATGACGATACCCAGGTCAACGTCCTTGTGCAGTGTTGACTGGAACTTTGCCCTGTGTACTGTCACCTTAACCTCACCTGTCTGCATCCTACAACATCCTACCAGAGTGTGTTCGATACACAACACACCTCTGTGCCTTCACTTCCCTCCGCTCGGCTACAGTCACACTGTTTGGGTTTGGCATGTTAACCACATAGCGCAGACAGTCTTCCGTCCTTTTAGTGCAGTTTGCATCAAGAACTGACATTTTACCTCCATCAACAAACCCCGATATGCCTGTTCACAACACATGCAGTATTAGGTGAAAGATCTTAGGAGTAATAAGGATCCTTCAACACACGCAATTATAAGAAGAGATAGAGTACATGAGAGTAGATCGATGTCTGACTTGTATCGTAGGTCAGAAATACACACCATGAAATACAACACACAAAACGCTAGTCACACTGATGTATCACAATAGAAAAATATTACTGGATGACCGCTTCAGAGTAGATCAAAGTATACTCGAATTGTAGTTCTGCCTTTGGTGTACCGTCACCATCTCTGGATCAAGTAACAGTACAGCCTAGACTCTTCACAGTGACAAGGCCTCTGGTGCTGAGCCACCTGATGGACCTGTTAGATATCGTGTTAGATAGATCACGTGTTCTACAGAATACCTGATGGAGGTATTGACTGATTGATTGGTTGAATTGTATGCTAGTTAGCACCGTGGTGTACACTAAGGCTGAACCGTACAAAGCAGGGAGAGGAGGAGGAGAGAAGAAGCATAGAAAAACAAAACGTCTTAAAGGGGAATGAAACAAACATCCTACAAAAGTAGACATTTTCAAACTGATGAGCCAAAAATGAAAAAATCATAGTAAAGTGTCTACTTTTAGAGAGTGACAGGGTTTTGGAGGAATCCCCCTTTAAGGAGTGAGGAGATTGGATGCTCACTAACAGCCTTCAGGTAACCAACTGATAAGCTAACCTGGCTACTGAACTGTATTATTGCACAAGTCACCCCTTACTGCTCTACTGTATGTTACTGTCTATTATTTGAATCCAATTGCTGACTGCTACCCATAATGTGAAATTGCAACATATATTTATAAATAATATATTATTATCTATCTGTGTCATTTTAACTCTGTTAGGTATGTTGATTGTTTTATTGTTTGTGTACCTTTTTGTAAGTCTGTCTATACATAAAGCCATTGACTGCATAAACTGCAGATTTTGCCATGTGGGATGTTATTTTGACTCAAGGGCCTTCTGGTTATTGTCTGGTTATTGTCTGGTTGTTGTCTGGTTATTGTCTGGTTGTTGTCTGGTTATTGTCTGGTTGTTGTCTGTTATTGTCACAATGTTGTTTGCAAATCTGAAGTCATGCACATGCAGACATGCATTTTGTTAGTGTTGGGTAACAAAACACACTGCCTGAAGACAAACGATATACATGTAATCACAGACAGTGCCATGCAAACACGTGCACACCCATTCATGGCACTAAATTGCATAGACAACAATACAAGATGATTCAAACGGGTCAAACGGACAGGTTGGCAAACCATTAATACTGCCTCTGTGTGGTAACTGAGGAAGGAACTGCATTCAGTCTTGTGCCATGGAGGCCCAAGAGTACAGCGGCTGAAGGTGCTCCAGCTGATGTAGGCTAATGTTTGGTGGGAATGAAAACCAGGAGAGTCATGGTCCTTCATGGCACAAGATTGAAAGCCACGGCTGTAATGATTGTAGCTTTACTGGGATTCTTCAGGCCTCCACCTGGAGGCCCTGTTGCTCTGTCCCTAGCCAGTGATGATGCGTGCTGCGGATAGAAGTTCATCATTTAATCATTTAATATATATAATATATATGAACTTGTCTGTACATGTGCTGTCATGTGTCAACCAAAGCCACTTTTCCAAATGGTAGATATCTCCTTATGGAAGCCTGTTCCTCTGCAGACAGATGCTAAGCAGACCTGGGTCGGTGTCCTTTAGCCCAGCTCTCCTGCTGTGGCTAATGGATGCATGCAGGCCCACACCGATCCTTGCTCTCTGCGGGTAAGTAGCTGAATCAGCTCGGTCGGTACCAGACTTATGAGCGCCCGTGTGACGTTTGACAAACGTTAACCTTCCCTCCGACCTCAAGGGTAGCGTCAGGCCGGGCCAAAGTTGTTAACGCGGCGCTACCTCTGTGACGAAAACCCTGGAGTCACGCTGGCCCTCCTGCTGTGGTGACAAATCCTTCCATGACACATAAGGGCGTCCTTGCCATCTCTCCATATAGACGCCGTTTCTACTGCGGGGCGAAACTATTTTAGCTGACACTGCTAAGGTTTTTGATACACATGATATATGATGTGATATATCATATGTTGTTAGTAAATCACCAACATGACTCCACAGGAAAGGCACAGCACTCTGAGCTTCAGTATGTGAAGTGCTTTCATAATCTGAACTGTTAAAAAAAGGAGTTGCATCACTTGTAAACAGCTGCAAAGTGACGGTGAGAACGGTGCCAGAGTGACTCGGTGATTCAGAACCAAATTAACTGTGGGGTGGTGTTTATGGCCAGAGGGTAAGTTGATTTAACAACACCTACAGTTAAATGGAGAGGCGCTGTTTTGTTTCTCTCACAATGTCACATAACAGGTGTCCTCAGTGTGTGTGTGTGTGTGTGAAAAAGAGAGTGAGAGACAGAGGGATGGATGCTATTAGTGTTTAAAAGCTGCTTTTACCTGAGCACCAGTGAAGGTCTTGCTGGGAGAGCTGTCTTCCTACGGGTCGATGTTTCATTTATCACTGGTGTTCATAATGAAGCGATTCATGTGGAGCGTTGGCGTGACGCGCTGCCAGACCGACAAAGGAATAATTCATGTGTGCAGAACATATCCTACGTCAGATGTGCGTGTGGAAACTCAAAGTAATCACATTCAATGGATGAGTGTCAGGATTTTGTGCAAGTCCCCACATAAGACAGTCAATCCACCCTCAGATACTCTTGCTCTTATACGTATATCATCAAGCTGTGATGTTCAACACCTTGTCTACTTCAGTTAATGATTTCCTACATGTCCCAGAATGACAACAACAACAACAACCCCCAGAAAACAGGTGTGAACTTGTTGCCTTCACCTGTGGGTTATACATGTAGGTGGAGAGAGCAATAGTGAAAGTAATAGTAAGAGCAAGAGCAAGGCAGTTATTCCAGTCAAGATGTCGCGCTCTTATTCAAGAAGCAACATGTCTTGTGGCTGCATTGCATTCTGGTCTATCGAGGCCAATGTCAGTGGAGAAATTGGTCTTACTCTTCTTCTGTGTGACTGTATGTCGTTGGTGCAACATAGTGACTTGGTGCAACATGGCGACTTGGTGCAACATGGTGACTTGGTGTAACATGGTGAGTTGGTGCGACATGGTGAGTTGGTGCGACATGGTGAGTTGGTGCGACATGGTGACTTGGTGCGACATGAGGGGCTGACACCACAACCTGACATTTACTGGTGATGCTACTACAATATTTCTACTATCAAAGTCCATTGCAGCTGCACCAGGTATAGATACGAGATATCTCAACATGATGCCGCGTCTTCTGTGTTTGGCCAGCGATCCACGGGAATGAGAAAAATATATCACCACACAACAACATGAGGCCAGTAACTCAACGTACATTGCCAATAGCCGATCGGTTTTTAACAGTGTTACAGAGGTTTCAGGGTGGATTTGATTCCTTTAAGGGTAGAGAGGACATGATGGAATGAAACAGTTTGGGCTGGTGTGTTTTTAAACTCAATATACTCAATATATAATAACCTTAACCTGTCAGGGAAACCAAACCAATATGATTTCTAGCCACAATAAAATATCAACGTCTGATGTTACATCCACTTTGCAGGGTCTCAGTTGAAGCAATAGAGTAAAAATGACTGCTGCTAAAATAATAACTTGTTAAAGTATGTATCACAGATGTATTTTCTTGTGTAGTCGTGACATTTCTCTCCGGTCTCCGAGGAGTCTGGGTAACTGTCGTCGGCCTCCACAGCGAGACTCGCTCCGGTGTGATGATTGCTCTTGTTAAAGTCGTGCTTGCTCAGACGTGGTTTCATCTCTGCTGTAGGTGTCGGTTTGAATGACTGTCAGTTCGTCACGGCGGCCTCTCGCAGCATCCAGGATAGGAGGGTTTCCTCCTCCGCCCCCTTTACCTCACCCTCTCTCCTCTCCTCCTCCTCCTTCTAGCATCTCCCCTCCTCTGCTTGTCCTTTGGCAATCTCTCCTTCTCCATCCTCCTCTTCCCTGAACTGCCTGTCATTTCTTTCACCCATCTTCTCATCCATTCCCTCGCCTGTAACTCCTCGTTTCCTTCCCTTTCCCCCTTCACTCATCTCGCTCTGTCGCCCTTCGTCCTTTTCTCCCTCAGCTCATCTTTCCACCATCTCTCATTCCTCATGCCTCGACCTCTCTTCTCGTCCTTCCACTCATTCATTTCCTCCATCTCCTCTTTCCTCCTTCCTCTCCTCATCTTTCTCCCCTCTATCTTCTTTTTTCTAATACTAAATCACCCAGTGAATTTTTTTGCTCGGCTGCATCTCAGCTCTTTAACTTCCAACCCGTCGTCCTCTCCCTCTCCACACCTCCCCTCATTCCTCTCTCTCCGCCTCCCTCCACCAACTTTCTTGACCTTGTTCCTTAACCTCCATCATCCTCTATCATCCATCTTGCATTCTGGCTGTAATGGGCTTAGACTTTGCCGCTATGACAAAGTATCTCTTTCAGTCTTTAAGATAACTTGTACTCTGCACTCGCATTATAACACGTTAATCCTCGGCGCCCGGGAAAAGCGCGCGCGCACACACACACACACACACACACACACACACACACACACTCTGCATTTCTGCCCGTCTCAGGGTTTTTCCACAGAAATACAGTCATTAATTTGTGAGCAGCGAGTTGCCGCTGGTCTGTATTCCTGTCGTGCGTCGGCAGATTACGCCGCGGTGTTGGATTAGAGCTTTAATGGAAGAGCATTACACAGCGAGGAGACAATCTGCATCCCGAGGGGGCGCGAGGCGGTGACGTTCTTATCGTACCGAGAGAGAGAGAAAATGCTTTTCTGCGTTAAATGATTTGCTTTGCCGCCCGACCACCTCTTCGCTCACGCTCACACACTGTGAGATAACATATGACACCGGGTTGCATCAGAAAGCAAGGAGACAAATCCTTGACTCTCTTCCTCGTCCCTCCTCTCCCTCCACCTCCCTTCTTTTACCTCTTACCAACCTGTCATCCCCCTGCACCCCGGGGACTGACAACCAGCTGTCCCAGGTCACCGTTTTGGATATCGGTAGCGTTGAACAGTTGCTGTGAGCTTCCTGTCTCGTCAAGCCGAGGCCCGGGGTCGGCCGCAGTGTCCTTGCGTACATACATAGATGCATGAGTCCACGGAGAGGCGCGAACCGTCCTCGAGACCTTCTGCTGCATCAGTCACCGCATGCAGCCGCCGTCTCCTGGAACGCCCTTGGGTCGTCCCATCTGGAGAGTATGACTGTGTGTGTGTGTGTGTGTGTGTGTGTGTGTGTGTGTGTGTGTGTGTTTGAACATTAAGTGACCTTGACTGGCTTTTTGATCACTAAACTGTTTTTCTACACAACCTACACACACACACACACACACACACACACAGAGTCATACACACACCGGCTCTAACAGTATGTGTTGCTCATCTTTAATTTTTTCTCTTCTTTTGAGAATACCCTGCGGTCCAAAAGCATTGCATCGACACAATCCCAGTGCAGGAAATTGCCTCTTTGTCCGCCCCCCCCCCTTCACACACACACACACACACACACACACACACACACACACACACACGCTGCCGTGGCTAAATCGATCTACGGTCGTCTCCACTATAGAGCCACTGTCACAGTGGAATCAGGACTGCAAACCCATTTAGTCCCTCATTAGTAGAGCTGTGTAGGGGCAGGACTGTGGTCTCCGAGTCTGCAGGGACCTGATCCGGTCCCTGAGGATCCATAAAGCAGAGACGGGGGAGAGGGGGAGCTGATAGAGGGAGGGGGAGGAGGTTGAGAAAGGGAGAGGGAGAGAGAGAGAGAGGATGGAGGGAGGGGAAGGAGAGACAAAGAGAGAGAGCACAATTAGAGAGATGGAGGAGGAGGAGAATGAGAAACTGTGTAGAGACCTAATCAGGTCCCTACTGGCCTCAGAGCCAGGATACTAGTCAGAAGGGCAACACTGATTACCCAGAGACCAGGGTGTTGGATAGAGAGAGGACTAGGAGGGATGAGAAGGTGGGGGAAGGAAGCGAGGTTGGAGGAAGCAAAGAGAGAGAGAGAGAGAGAGAGAGAGAGAGAGAGAGAGAGAGAGAGAGAGAGAGAGACCAGAGTCCTCTCCATATGTATGGGTTTTATTGTCATGCTAATACTTCTGATTTCCTCCATCTTCCTCTAAGAGCTTTTCTTCAGTACCTGAGCTGACCGCGGTCTGGGCTTCTCAAGGTCATTGTGTTACACTGTGGGTCCAGACTGAGTCCTCTGAATGACGGGGCAGGCAGGGGTCCTGCGTTTTAAAGGACACTTGGACACAGTGGCTGCTGTAAAGATCAAACCTGTGACACTGTGGCCACGGGACAGGTCTCTCTAACTGCTGGGTTTCCCCTTTTCTGTGTGTGTTTTATCGCCAAAAACATCAAGTAAAACGTTTGGGAAGGAACTCCTTGCAGTTTCAGTTGTGTTTATATGTGTATACTAAAACTGGAACAAGCCTGGAAATTCAAAATCCCTCAATAGCAGCAGCACCATTTTATTTTTTACCCTGAACATCATTGTGCATTACCCAGAATGTCCACTTGATGGCAGCAGCTGAGAGCATTACTATGGGACTCCACACATGACATTGTGTTCACAGATCTCTTATAATATGCTGCCATTTCAGTTGAACACGATTGTGTATGCAGGTTTTTGTAGGGCAAAATATTCTCCAGGGATTTTTCATTTTTATTTTTGGGGGATTTTATTTCAATATAATGACGACTGAATGACATCACAGGCATGCAAAAAGACCATGAGGCATCAGCACCACCACAGTGGCTGCAGGGAGGGCCGGTGGATCAACGCACATTATGTGGACAAAAAGCTGGGGACTGTCCAACCCTGGCTGGGTCACCTGGATGATGTCTGAGGTAAAAAGACCCAAAACACCCGATGGCTCCAGGTTGAATGTTGAGTGTTGAGTGTCAGCAGTGATAAATTGAAGAACAAATTAAAACCAGTTCTTCATCTAATGAAAAGAGATGAGTTGAGATTCATCTAGTCAGTGCGATGTGTTCAGGGAAAACCGTTCTGACTTTTCCTGTTCCAGTTAGATGGAGAGTCTTTATTGTGCTGTGTTGTTTTATGTAACCTTTACGGAGAGGACAGTAGGAAAAGGAGGGGAAGCCAAGAGCACCCAGCAGCCTGAATTACTGTCATCCTACTGCACACTCTCTCATTGGGTTCGTTAGAGCTAGGGGGTGATGAAAAGGGAAGGTACATATATGAACTTTTGACATGCACCTCGAAAAGTGAACAGCCCCTTGTTAAATGTGACTCAACCGCTGACTGCAGGTACACAGAGTACTCCCCTCATAGCTAAAAACTAAGAAATGTGTGACATGTCATTTCTCTGATTGAATTTCCACACTTCACCTGCTTCCAGACTGATCTAGGAAATTAACTCGATCAGCAGTGTGACTGACATGTTTTGAGTGTTTGAGACCGGGAGAGAAATCTCTAGGCTCTGCGTTCATGGAATCTGGGCCCCGGATTTCAGGCCCCCTGACAAGATGTGACACCGGGCTCCCATCCCGATGCATCTGATTTAGTGCAGATAGGAGTTTTAGTGCACAAACATTTCTCAGAAGCAGAGCTGCTCTGGAGGCTAATAATCTCATTGGTTGAGTTAAACATCAGTGGGCGGAGCCAAATAACCTTTTTTTTTCTGGCTAAGTAACGTTAGACTGCAGCCCAGTGAAAAAGCCAAGGGGTAACAGAGACGCTAGCTAATATTATGAAGCCTTGCCTTAACTGAAAAAGAATGCAATCTAGCCATACTAAGACATCGGGGTTAGCTAGTTAGCCTAGCTGATCTTCCAAGTTAAAACTAGCCATACTAGCCTTTAGCTAGGTAAGCTAGTTAGCTAGCCTGCTGCTGACCTTCAAAGCTCACAAATGCTCTGGTGAGTAAAAAAATAAGATGTTTATATCTTTATATTTTGATATAAAAATATTTTTTATGTACTGTATATTTTGACCAGTTCATTCCTTGCCATTCCCGTTTGCCAGCTAGCTAACTTGCAGTCCGAAAAACGGTGGTTCTTTGGTTTACCTCAACCAATTCCAACTGATATAGTTAAACTCAACCAAACCAATATTATTTCTGCCTCCAAGAAATGTTTGTGTTACTAAAACTCCAATATGATCATTTACTACAGCATCACCAGTTTGAAGGGCCCCCTGAACCCCGCCCCCCCTTTCAGTGCTCCTGCTTGTGACACTTAAAAAAAAACACTTTACCCTGCTTACATTCATCACAGCACAACGAGAGAAAGAGAGCGCTACAGAAATGAAAATGAGAGGGATCGAGTGAGACAACGATTTTGAGGAAACAGAGAATGACTGGTAAACAGAGAGACAGAGTGGACGAGGGAGGCGAGCAGGAGAGGCAGAGTCAGTCGGTGTTAGTTTTTCCACTTGTCAGCAGCAGAGCTGTATTTATACCGCTTACTCTCCGTTTCATCCAGAGCTGCCAGGGAGAATAAAAAGATATATTCTCACATGCTCATACACACTGCAGCTTCGGGACTTACCCTTGCCATTATGAACTGAAAAAAAACTGTTGCACCATTTTTCACTTTTACTGCGCTTGACGTTGCTCCTCATTCCTGAAGTAGTTTGAGCCGTTGTTGCAAGAAAAATGATCTCAGACGCGAGAAGAAAGCAGTCGATGTTATATTCCTCTAATACCAAACCATCAAACCTGGCAAACAACCAAAGTAACTCATCTGCATCTGTTTTCCTGGCAATACACAATGACCATCTCTTAAAAAACACTGGAAATAATAGTCATCCAGTTATATTTGTATTAAAACTAGTTGGTGGTGATACTGATACTAAGTAGTAAGTAAAGTAAAACGTCAACATAAGGTCCTCATAATTCAGTGCTGCTATAGGAGCTGTTGGTCAAGTTATTAAAGGCCCTTAAATGGTGCTCAGTGTTGAATTACATCATCTCCAATGCAACTATCACATACTTTGTAGACAAAAACTGTTAGAATAGCTAGTGATTGTATTTCAGTGTATTAGAGTATTTTCATTGGATTAAAACTATAAAGCTTCCCAACATCATGTGAAGCACAGGTACCCTTTAACCTACACTTAAGATCAGTATTTAAGTATTTACTCTGACTTCACCCTTAGTGGCGATGATGGAAATGAAAAATATTTCTGTTAAAGGACAACACCGACTTTTTTTGGGGAATTGGCTCGTTGGTCAATTTAGCTTTTACATGTTACGATGGGAGTACCACCAAAATCATCTCTTACCTCTGGTAGATGTCTAGTGGATGTCTCTGTCGACACACACACACACACACACACACACACACACACACACACACACACGAAAGACAAAGTATGTTTCAAGATGACCTGAAGGACACATCCTTGTAATTCCATCCTTATGAGGACCTTTAACGAGGACGGAGCAGCGTCTCGAGGCTTCAGCCGTGGCGAGGAGGGTTGATGGTCACGGAGTAGACAAAGGTAATCATTTGCATGGGCAGCTGGGTTAGCGGAGCGGCACAGAGCCTGTCTACCGGAGAGACGAGGGCATGACACACAGCGGCGTCCTGACAGCCGCCGTTTCACCGGGGGGCAGAGAGCCTAAAGAAGGGCTGCTGTACCCTGACTCAGCCTGAACCCGAGCTGCAGAAAGGTGAACGCGCTGCATTTATATCAGACTCAACGGAGACTCAAAGAGCAGCAGGTGACTACCCGAGCAGGATGGTCGGTTAGAGCGGAGAACGGGTATAAACCAGTGTTGTTTATTTGACAAGAGTAGATGAGTGCCAGAGGAGGAGACGAGTTCTATCACGGTTGTTGCAATTCCTACTGGTCGCTGATAGAGGTCGATAAAGGTCATAGATTACTTAAGGTAGCCTGTGTATAAAACATACTTTGTGCACAGAAGCCTTGTTCAATGACAATAAAGAGGATGACTGGCTTTGGGATCTGATGGAGGCTTGAGCTTAAAAAGAAGTAGGAGATGAGGTAGACAAGAAACATGACGAGAAAAATGACAAGAAAAGACAATAGACAGTCAGCAGAAAGTAGGCAGAAGAGTGAGAGAGAAAAAAGTAAGAAAAGTTGAAAAAAAAAACACAGAGATTGACAGACGAGATGGAGGAGTGTCCCTGGACAATAAGAGATATACAGAGGGGAAAAAAAAGAGCATGAGTGAGAAAGAGAGAGGAGATCCAGCTATCTGCAGGCACAGGAGGAAACAGCAGAGAGACAATCCTGTGATCGTTTACAACAAAAAGCTGCCATGCTAGCAACTTGCAAGAAGTCTTCCCTTTGCATAGTCTATGTTGTTTTGATTCCTTTTAAGTAAACGGAGGACATTTTCCCCTCAAAAGTATAGTTACATATTGCACAAGTTACACAAGTTCTTAACCGATGCCAAAAATATTTTGTTTCCCAGTGAACCACGAGTGCCTTTGGAAAACGTCTCAGAAAGACTTCCAGCAGACATGAACGAGTGATTCAGATAATTCAGATGCTACTAGTGAAAATAAATCACCCCCCTGATCTTTAGGGAGACATTTATCCACTCAGAAAGTAGAAATTTAAACACTGGACAAGTTATATAACATTACATTACATTACATTACAGTCATTTAGCAGACGCTTTTATCCAAAGCGACTTACAATAAGTGCATTCAACATAGGTAGGCAAGAAAACTACTAGTCACCAGAAATCGTAAGTGCATTTCCTTCCTAAACAAGCAACTAAGAGCATAACTAGTGTTAAGGTAAGAGTGCAATAAGTTAGCAACCTACTATATCTTAAACAAATGAGACAAATAAGAGAATCAAATAAACAAGAGCTAAGACAAATAAGTGTATCAAATGAACAAGAGCCAATAAACAAGAGCTCAGACACATAATTGACGACAAATAGGCAAGGCTAAGAGGAAGAGTCAGGGTAGTGTTTCCTGAAGAGGTGGGTTTTCAGCCTGCGGCGAAAGATGGGCAGCGACTCTGCTGTCCTGACATCAGTGGGGAGTTCATTCCACCACTGCGGGGCCAGGACAGAGAAGAGCCGTGACCGTGTAGATCGGCCGCAGGGCCCTCTGAGCGACGGGGCAACCAGTCGCCTCGAGGCAGCAGAGCGAAGTGGTCGGGCGGGGGTGTAAGGCTTGACCATAGCCTGGAGGTAAGAAGGAGCTGTTCCTTTCACTGCCCTATAGGCTAGCACCAGGGTCTTGAACTGGATGCGAGCCGCTACAGGGAGCCAGTGTAGAGAACGGAGAAGGGTAGTTGTATGGGAGAACTTGGGGCGGTTGAACACCAGACGAGCTGCAGCTTTCTGAACAAGCTCCAGAGGTCTGATGGCAGACGCCGGGGCACCAGCAAGGAGGGAGTTGCAGTAGTCCAGGCGGGAGATGACAAGAGCCTGGATGAGCACCTGCGCTGCCTTGTCAGTGAGGAAGGGGCGAATCCTCCTGATGTTGTAGAGGAGGAATCTGCAGGAGCGTGTCACTGATGCGATGTTTGCCGAGAACGACAGTTGGTCGTCCAGGGTCACACCCAGATTCCTCGCAGTCCGAGTTGACGTCACCACAGCATTATCAATGGTGATGGCCAGGTCTCGGTGCGGACAGCCCTTCCCCGGGAGGAACATCAGCTCAGTTTTGTCCAGGTTGAGCTTCAGGTGGTGCATCGACATCCACTCCGAGATGTCTGCCAGACACGCAGCAATGCGTGCCTCCACTTAACCTCTAAAGTGACAACAATGACAAAAATATGTTCTTGTGTAGCCAGACTCATTCTTCACACCTCAATCAGATAGAGCCCTGAAACAGACACGTCACTTCAGATGGCTCTTAGCGGTGACAAACGATCAGTGTGATCATTGATCCGGTTGTCATAATAGATAAAATTAGCAACTGAATCCATAGAGAGTTTATTTGTTTGCTGAGAAGTGGAGTGACTTCGCCACACACAAGGACAGCAGAGCTCTCCGCCGTGGAGTCGACGTTACCGACGAGTTAAAACGAGTTAAAACGAGTTAAAACGAGGAGCCGTGAGCACCGACGTGACAGCTCAGGAACAAAAGACGTGGAGACACACAGGAGAAAGTCAGAGAGAGAGGAGTCGAGAGAGGGGGAGGGAGGGGGAGGGAGGGGGAGGCACAAATGTGTTGGATAGATGGACGGACGGATGGACAGATAGATAGACAGATAGATAGATAGACAGACAGACAGACAGACAGACATACAGACAGACAGACAGACAGATAGATAGATAGATAGATAGACAGACAGACAGACAGACAGATAGACAGATAGATAGATAGATAGATAGATAGACAGACAGACAGACAGACAGATAGACAGATAGATAGACAGATAGATAGATAGACAGACAGACAGACAGACAGATAGATAGATAGACAGACAGATAGATAGATAGATAGATAGACAGACAGACAGACAGACAGACAGATAGACAGATAGATAGATAGATAGACAGACAGACAGACAGACAGACAGACAGACAGACAGACAGACAGATAGATCTGCTCATGTATCTATATCTTCAAAATGAATAAGGTACATAATGTTTTATAACACGTCTACATGTATAGATGCTTCCTGTACACATGTATGGTCCTCTTATCTACAGTATATATGACATGGTTTATATATGACATGATTTCTCATTGTGTTCTTCATATTCTCATGTTCCTCTAATTTGTTTTATTTTTCATATATATCATTTTTAATCACTTCAACCCCCATTTGCTCTAGTCTTATTTGCTGTATCCTAACACTATTTGGTCCTGAACCATCCGGAGGTCCTCCTGGGGATC
This sequence comes from Hoplostethus atlanticus, assembly GCA_034670405.1. NCBI lineage: Eukaryota > Metazoa > Chordata > Actinopteri > Trachichthyiformes > Trachichthyidae > Hoplostethus > Hoplostethus atlanticus. Next base: position 958,416 of record JAXDDX010000098.1, read on the forward strand.
ATTAAAGTTTCATCTGGTCTCACGACAGAGAGAGAAGAAGAAGAGGAACACACAGAAAGAGAATCGGATAGCAGAGAGATAGAGCGAGAGAGCCGAGCTGCAATATCTGACTTGGTGTTCTGCTGCTGTCAAGTGTTGTTGTTTTAATTGGAGCCAAACTCGGCTCAACGCAGCAAGTCAGATCCCCTCAACCCCACCCCCAGAACAACAGAGGACACACACACACACATAGAGATAGAGATGGACAGAAGGGCAGAGAAGAGACAGAAAGACAGAAAAACACAACCACGAAACTGAAAGTGATTGGAAGTGAGTGACATTAGAGAAAAGGGAGGATGAACGAGTCACAGACAGACAGAGTTGGATGAGAGAATCCAGCTCGAGGCAGAGAGAAACTTCCCCTGCTAACACATCACCGACCGGCGGCATAACCCGTTTGGACATGTTGGTAATTTCATGACTCATCAGTTAATGCTGTTGTGGCGGCGTTCAATTTTATTGCCTCCACTCCCCGTCTTAGACTCACCGTGTCAGAGTTACGTGCCCTGATAGTAAATTCATCCAATCACCATCCAGTGACATTGGTCGTTCAAACCCAATGATTTGAGAAAATGCTTTCTTTATATCTTTGTTTATTTATGTTGCGCTTTTCAAAACCCCAGTTACAAATCATGTGCCAAAGAAGAAGTAAGAAATATAAAAGCAAGTCAGGTGAAAAACAACAATAAAAGGTCATTACATAAAAGCACGTCCACAACAATGTGATTTAAAAGTTGATCCAGATCGAGCCGGCCTGAGCTCCCGGCTTCAGTATGGGATTAACAGGGCTGTAGCTTGGTGCCAGACACATTCACGCCTTAAATGTGATCAGTGGAAATCTTCAAATCAATCAAGTATTGCCACTTGTTCAACTTGAAAATCAACACTTTTTTCACCCAGTCGACTGTTCGTTTATTGCATGTGGCAATACTACAGTAGAAAGAAAAGTCACAATTATTGAACTGACAGTCCTAATATTGTGAACGGTAACAGGAAGTCTTTTAAAACTGACGATTATAATCACAATGTATGCTACTATAATCTATGAACTATTTCAGTATATCTTCCCAACGCTGAGTCTCACTTTTCCAGTTGTCTGAACACGAGAGGTTACGCTGCTGCACGGCGTCTCTGGTTGTCTGGTTCCATTGTGAGTTTCGGTGTAGCTCTATTTACACCGGGGTTTCCTCTCTCTTGTTCTACCAGAGCCGTCAGGGAGAACAGAGAGAGAGGAAAATATGGCTCGTTATCCAAAACCTGGAAATGCTGGAGACTCGCTCACCAGTTGAGAACGCTGGCATGGGATTCACAGCAACCCAGATTCTCCGTCGAGGGGAGGTGTACGGGATTCATTTAGCCCCTGAAACAATGTTGATTACATGCTTCAGCGCCTTGGCAGTATTGTGTCTTATTCACCAATCATCCCCAAACACAATGGCAATTTAACTGAATTGATTTGCTACGAGCTGAACCGAGATGAAGCGAACTGGATTCCTCACACAGGGCGCCGGGGAGGAGAGAGAGACCGGCTAAATGACTGGAAAGCCGGGTGTAATAAACGAATCCAGCTACTCACGAGTGCCAGATGTGTGTTGCCAAGTGTGGGTGATCAAAGGGGGAGTCCTGAACGGTGAACAGGAACAATAGAACAATGGATCGTCGTACATTTAATCTGACGTACCGGTGAATAAAAGAGGGACGCTTTGGATATTGGAACTGTTTCGGGGGGGATTTATCATCGTTTCAGATGACAGGAGGCAATGGAGGGGAAAAAAAATCAACAAATTCTTTTCAATTTAAACCACCTAACTGTTGAATTGTCCACACACAGACACACTCACAGTACCTGACAACATGTTAACTGATCCACCATCAGATACTCTTACAGTGTTAAATATCATTCATTTGAGATGTTCAAAGCATTCTGGGAGTTATTTTGTGATGAAATGTTATAATTTTCTTTATCCACTTTCCCTCAACCTGTGTCGTCTATTTACTGGTACATTCAATGAGTCCAGAGTGATTTCAACCCCTGGAGAAGATCTCTGTGCTGTATGGCTGCAGAGATAGCGCAGTAAGTCTTTCCAGCTGAGAAAAAGTGAGAGTGGAGAGAGAACGATGCTGTGGTGTGTTGCGCCCAGTTGTCAAATTACAAAAAAAAGGATGCTTTAGATCGCTGAAATATTTTCTCCATCGTAGCAGTAAACATCTCGACGTGATGTCCATGTTGTCTGCCACCAAACAACAAAATGGATCCAGAAATGCAAGGTACATCACCAACATGGTTAAAGGGGAATTCCGGTATTTTTAACCCTGGGCTCTATTTGTACATATTAGTCATTTATACTGCAAAATAGGTACAAAAAGTTTTGGAATTGCTCCTGTAGATCGCCTCAGTCGGCAGTTGCGAAACAGGCTGCAATGGCTGCAACGTAATCCTTTGGGGCAAGTGCACCGATCAAAGTACGTCCACTAAAAGTGCTTGTTTTTGTCACTGACAGGCTCAGATTGTTATTCGTGTGTCTGACAACATTATGGAAAGGATCCATACAGAGATAGACCTTTGTTTAACCAGAAAATGAAAGCCTCTCTCGCGAGATTTCAGAGCGAGACTTCTCCTTGAGCGAGACTTTTAGTGGAAAAAAGTCTAAAATAAAATAAAAATACCGGAATTACCCTTTAAGTCCTTTCTGCCACAGGCCCACTACACGTGATTTCAGGCCCTCGGATACAAAAAACCTGACCTGATGAGAATTGATTTGCACCTTGTGAAAAACAAACCTCCCCACAGTGGATCATTCAGTGTAGCGCCCACGACAGCTGCTGTTTGGTTTGGTTACGCCGCGTCTTCCCCCCGTTCTGTGTCTATTGTCGGTCGCTATGAGCGAGAGCTGTGGTAATGAATCACCGCGGCTGACAGGTTAGTTATTCTGCAGAGGGAACGATAAAAAGGCTTCTACGGGTGAAAGCTGCTAATTGAGTGGAAACGCTGCAGTGGTGGAGGGACGGCGTTAGTGGTGCAATGGTTAATTAGGTGAGAGAGACACTGAGAGGGGTGGTGATGGAGAGTGATGGGACGGGGCTTGATGCAGTGGGGGAGTGATGGTCTTCATTTGTTGGCTACATTAATAATGTGTTCGTATTATATGGCTCAGCGGGTTAGACCAAAGAGAGAGCACTGGGGGGTTTGTTAACTTGAATAGAGGAGATGCTGGGGAGTCGTTTTCCTTCTAATTTAGCTTGAGATGGATACGGGGGGAGATGCATTTCACGTTAACATCGAGGAATCCTCTCCGAGCAGTTTTGATGCCGTGGAGGAAGGTGTGCCGAACGTTTCCTCGTCTGGCCGAGCCTTTGATCTTTTCATCAACTCGTGTCTGAGATTAGCTCTGAGTCTTTTTGCTGCAACGACGGTACAGCAAAGCTGTGCGAAGCAAATATCTAAACTAGCGAGCCGTTTTTTTCCCGAGCGAGCAGATGGCAGTATTTAAAATGAACATCAAAGTAAATCAAGTTATTATTATTGTGTGCTTCTGGCTTAAAATGGCTTTAAAGGAAACCTAAAGGGACGAATCACCAAACTTAAAATACACCCTGTTGTGTTGAATCTGTTCACATCTCAGCTGCCAACTTTTGTGCCGGACCACACGTCTGAGTTTGACCTAGTTTAGTGTGAAATGAGTGGAGGGTGCCTCATCTTTTGTTTTTCACAATAAAAGCACAAGTTGGGCGCTTGATAGTTACATTTAAAATCCCCGACTTGAAATGTAATGTTGAGCTACTTTCCAAAAGGAGATGGAAAGACAGAGACATTTTATTAAGCACTAAAATATAAACCATGAAAAATCTAGCATGGATAAAAGACATGATGCAAAAAAACTGTAAGGCCAGAAACAAAAAAACAGCCCCAGCATGGAGTCAGAGGATGTGAGTCACTTGTTTGTTTCACTAGTAAGCATGTAAGTACTGAAGGGGCGAATGTTTGAAGCACAGCTGTCATGCACCACGATGTTCTCAGAGGCTGTTGGCACGTCTGCAGGTGAGTAATGGTCCCATAATGCACCATAAATCTACAACCGGTGACACAAATGCGAGATTGTCGGTAAGTGCAGGCTCAAGGCCTTTTTAGTATTTAAGATTTCTCTTCCACCTTGTTGCATCCGCACTAAACAGGACTGATGACCTAGTTCGGAGCAGTATCTGCAGAAACCGAACACAAAGTATTCTGTTGAAAGGACCATGTGACTTTCCAGCAGCAGACGTGGGATTGCCTTACAATGAATTACCCCAACTGATGGCGATCCACAGAAGAACGTTACAGCAACCAATGAAATGTATGGACACCCTGCACTGTCAAAACATCATATAGCTGCCTAATACTCGAGTGCAGGATGCTGGCGCGAGATCTGTCACCGCGCTCGCTTGGAGGTAGAAAATAAAGGTTCAAATAAGAAAGAAACCCGACACACTCGACTGACTGATTCTGTCTCAGCGCCCGGTCGTGTCATGAGTGCTGCAGGTCGGCGGTGACGGACTACCAGCTCGTGCTGAGCTTGCTGCTTGATGACTGACTGGTTTACCGACTGGCCAGCTGGCTGAGGCGAGGTACTTTACTCCTGGAGGGTTAATTGAGAGAGCACTTGTCAGACACACACACACTGCATCCCACACAACCCCCTCTTATGCTGTATCCATCATAGGACTTCCCTCACACACACACACACACACTCTACTTCTACTCCCACTCATTATGGATGTGTGCAATCACCATCAATTTCCTTAAGCTTAATTCATTTTGTGCTGCGGGTCCGGGTCCAATCTATCCATCAGGCTTTATGTGCTGCCTGCTGCCCTCCCCCCTCCACCTCCTATCATCCCCTCTTCACGGAGACATATCGATCGGTTGCTGTCGTTTCTGTCAAGTGGTCAGGATTGCTCGTCTTTATTTTTTCATCCCTCCATCCATTGTTGTGTGTGAGCGCGCGGTAATAAAAAATGGAAGTTCCCTTTGGGCAGAAATGGTTAAATCTCGGCTCTTGACCAGGGGAGACGTTCATCAAGCGTTTTGGACTACTGCAATACTTGGATCCATTTTTTTCCCCTCTTGGAGTCATGATGAATGAGGCGGGAGGAAGGTGTCCGGCAGGTGGAACGGCAGAGGTATTTTTAATTTCCCTTGTTTTTTGCGGCCCTCCGATGACCAACGGCGAGGCTCGCTCCCGAGGAGGAGGAGGAGGAGGAGGAAGAGGAGGGCAGAGGATTAGCAGCACAAACCGGCAGATTTCCCCCCAGATCAGAGAGGGAGGGAGGGAGGGATGGATAGATGGAGAGAGAGAGAGAGAGAGAGAGAGAGGGAGTGTGCTCTTCCTCGGGAGGCCCGCGGTTTAATTGAGTTTATGAAGCGGTGGACGGAGCAGATTGATGGAGGACATCCGTCTAATAATACCCCTGGTCTCTGCAGGACTCGGTGTTCCTCTTGCTTTTCATTTTTCACCTGCTCTTTCTCTCTTTCCCCCTTTATTCTTCCTCTCTTCATCTCACTTACTGTCCTCCTAACTCTTTCTGTCTCCCTCCCTGTTTTTTCTTTGTAATCTCTCCTCCCCTCTGTCCTCCTCCTCCTCATTCCCTCCTTCCTCCCCGACAGCGGCGCATTCATTCGTCCCTCACTTTTCATTTTTATCCTTTTTATATAATACATTTTCACCACTTCCTCCCTTTAACCTCTCTCTATTTCTTTCTCCCCTCCCCATCTCTCTCTCGTTCTTTACACACCTTTACACACCTACACTCACACACACACACACACACACATGCTTGAAACCTATTTTGCTAGCCTGGTATATTCCCGACTGTGTGTTGACATCTGGTTGCAGACAGAGAGCCGACCAGATTGATGGAGCTGTCGCTGGCCAGGCCTGCAGAGTGGCATGTGTGTGTGTGTGTGTGTGTGTGTGAGAGAGAGAGAGAGAGAGAGAGAGAGAGAGAAGAAGTGTGTGTGTGCACCACATGCGCATGGATGGATGTTCCCGTTCTCTGCAGCCCCTGCCTGACTTGTGTCAGTCGGTAACACACAGTTGCCCCCATGACTTCCCTCCATTCTCCTTTTTAACCCTCACTGCTGAGGGAGGGAGGAGCTTACCTCACCCAGACCACTCACTACCCTGCTTGTCTAACCTTATTTTATGTGAAGGGGTTCATTTCAAACATTTTGGAAACACTTTGCTACCTGAAATTCATCAGCATCCATTTAAAAAACACAGATTGTTCAACTATTTTGTAAGCAAAGGTCTTTCATTCTTTCAATTAGTGGATTTATTGCTTTGAAATATTTCTTTCTACCTGATAAGATAGTGTACAATGAACAGGCACTAGAAAAGATAATACCCATAATGTCCCATAATAATACCCAGTAATAGCTGACCCTGCTGTACTTCTGTCCCTCCATGCCTCCTGGTTGAGGACCCTCCCTCAGCCCACTGAGTCACCAGGACCAGCACCTCCTCGGACTCCCATCACTAGCTGGATCACCTCCAGAGTCTTGCTGCTCACCCAGTGTGATTACCTGTCTCACTTCCACCTAGCGGACCTACTGCGGTACCTTCGTTCCTCCCTAACCCCTCCAGCTCTCGCTCTCTCTCTCCCCTCCCTCCCCCCCTCCCTCATTCCTCAGCTCATGTTCCATTCTTTCAGTTCTGCAGGAACCAGCCTGCCTCCGTCTCTCTCTTCCTCCCCATGCAGCTGGAAATGTCATGTCTCTTTTCTCTCAGATTCCTTTTGTCCTTCCTTTCTACTCCTGGTATTATCTTGCACCGTCTTATTGTTGTGATCATTCTTTTTTTGGCAATATTCCTTCAGAGGGAGGATATTTCCCCTCTCTCTCTCTCTCTCTCTCTCTCTCTCTCTCTCTTCCTCGTGTGGCGTTGTGGTGGTTTATTCATTGGGTTCTCTGTCCTGTCATTATCGACTGTAGCGAGTGGCTTTGTGCAGCCGCTGCTCTCTTATCTGGCCCTGTCAGGTGTCGCTTAAAATCCATTCAGCTGCAGGATGCACAAAGGTGGGCTGGTGAAATGCCAGCTCTGCCTCCATGCTGGACTGGGAGGGACAGTTTAGGGCTGGACGGCACTAAACCTCTACTGATTTCTTCTTCTTCTTCTCTTTACCTTCATCTGTCTGTTCGTCTGTCCGTCCATCAAGGGTGGGAGACGTGAATCACATTTACACTCGTACTCGTTTTTGGTGCGCTTCTGTATTTACTGAAGTCAGAAACTAAACTATTACTTTGTATGTTTCAACCAAAAGTGTTGTTGGCCTAAAATCCATCCATCCATCTCTTCAGTATTATTGGTTTGTTTGCCTGATTGTTGCCTAACTAGCTTGGTAGCTTCGCCAGCTTGGTGGCTTTTTCCACCCTTGCTATCTATTGTACGTCTATCTAGTCTAACCTAACCAATATATCTAATCTGTCCCATTAGTTCATTGGATAAACTGATTTTAGACTCAGTGCTTTTCCATGAATTCCTAGATCTAGATTCCTTAGCAGATCACCTGAGAGATTTCCAGAGTCCTCAGTTACACTGCGGTCGCATTAGCTGGACGGCTGAATCGGTAATTTAATGTAATATTCCACTCTCTGACCTGAATAAGAACATTTATACACTGGTGCTGAGCCCCAGGATGCCTGCCTGCCATGGGTGAGGCAGGGAGAGAGAGGGAGAGAGAGAGAGAGAGAGAGAGAGAGAGAGCGAGCACTAGTGTGGACATGGTTTGTGGCGTTTGGCTCTTTGCTCTCTGTGATGGATTTGGTCCAAAGCCCTGAGACACAAATGAACTGTGACATCTATGATAGCTGGGACTGCCCACTAACACACACACACACACACACACACACACACACACACACACACACAGCACACCCTTGAACAGCTGTTTTCCAGACCAGTTCCAGATCTAGACCTTGAAGCTCCTCCTCTGTCTGATGGAGGTGTAAGGACGGCTGACCAGGAGCTTCTATCTCAAAGGGCTGCAACAACTGAGGGGCCTCCATGTTATTTCTTGGCAACATAGTTTTTTGCCAAGCACTATTACTCAGTATTATATGGTATTAGCTAAACCTTTGCCTCCTGGTTGGGATTATAGTTGTCTACAAAAAACATTGGACCTTATATCAGGGAGGGAATATTGTGGCCCCCAGTGATTTGGTGGAATGTAGACTGACTGAAAGCCCCTCGCTACAACTGGTGTTAGCATCTGTCTGGTATCTGGAGTGTGTCTGGATACGAGGTGACTAGATTAATATTACATCTCCTGTGTTCACACTGAACTAGGGCCTCTCTTCCTCTTGCAAAAAAGCAGAGTGGTGGACACGTAACTTCCTCTGTTATATATATTATACCAACACCTGCCTCACTTGGTCCAATCCAATCATCATGTTTTATTACTCCTAGCTAGTTTCTATCCCAGTTTGTTACGCTAAATGTGGATTGGAGATTTCCACGTTGCTGGTAACGTGGCCAAATGTGTCTCTGATCTCTTCCAGAGGTTTGGGTACATTTGCAGCGAGATATTTAGTAGGAACCAATCAGGTTTTCATCACTGATCTGATTGTTGATTGAAATGATGCATTTTACCCAAACTTTCTGCTAACGTTGGTACATCCTGCAGAACTGCATAGCAAGCATAAATAGTAACACTAACAAATAGTTTTCATGACTTTGTGTAAATAAACCTCCAAACATAGTAATTACATCTTAGCGTGTTCTTCCTCGCCTGTTGCCGCCGGTAGCGCATGAAAAGGTTTTAATCGTGGCAGCGCCGGCTCTGCCGTCTGTCCGACAGATTAAACTGGTTCTGAGTCAAAACTCATCAGAGATGAGCTGTCGACGCCAGCTGGACGACGGGCCTACACTACGAATGTTCTGCTGACTGGATCGTACTTTCCTGAATGTTTGTTGTTGAATGATGAATCGCCAATGAACCGATTCTGATCAGAGGCCAATCGAGTGGAGCAGCCCTGAGCTCTGTCCAACCACAATGCAACGGGTCACTGCCGGGTGTAACGGGGTCAAAAAGGATCACGGCAGCTTCAATTAAGCAGTGATGTAGTTTAAAAAAATATATATATATATATATATACTCTATGTATATTAGTATATTTATTTATATTTATATTTATATTTATATTTATATTTATATTTATATTTATATTTACTCTATATTTATTTAAAAAACTAAATAATTTTTTTTTAGTATTTAGTTTTTTAGGCCTTTGTTTTTAGTATTTAGTATTTTGTACATTTCCTTGTATTTTGTGCATCTTTTGATACTGTTATGCTGCTGCAACCAGGATCGATAAAGTATCTATCAATGTAATTTATTTGATATTATCTTGATACCACTTACTAAATGATAGCCATTGATTTATATCAGGAGAAATTCACTTAAACGTTTACTTAAAAAGTTGGGCAAGCTCCATTTCACAAATAAAAAGATGAGGAAAGTCGTCTCACTCGGGTTGACCCACCTCTCTATCTCCAGCTCCACACTGTAAGAGAGCAAGAGGATTAAAAACATGCAGACACACTGTGAATGTCTTCTGAGCCGCTCGGAGGAACCAGCAGGGGGAGGGCGGCGTCATCACGAGGACGGCGGCGATGTGAAAGAATCCACAAGTACGTTTCTCTCCACATATGTGACTAATTCTGTCTCCTGATGGCGTACGTCCTCCTTTTCCACCCGGCTGGGTTGTTGGACTGCGTGTGTGTGTGTGTGTGTGTGTGTGTGTCTGCAATCACGTGAGCATGCATTAAAAAACATGAGAGCATATTGTTGTAAACATCATTTACACATTACCTACTTTTTACACATTAGATATGCTCATTTTGCTCCATTTCTTCCGGCTTCGTGCAGAAAGGACAACATTAGCTAGTCTAATGTGTGTGTGTGTGTGCATGGCCGACATACGAACACCTGCAGTTTATTTTTAGAGATTAACTCTCACTTGCTCTCTATCTCACTTGTGTATCTCTCTTTTTCAAACCCCTTACTTTCTCACTTAGCCGCCAACACCCTCCCCCCTCCCCCTCCCTCTCCCTTCCTCTCTAAAATAGCCCTCACACACGCCCCCCCCTCCCTGTTCGGTAATATCCCCCCAGGTCAGAAACTGCGAAACGTTCCCAGCCATCTAAATGACAGTATGTCTTTATTTGCGGGACAGATGGGCCATCACATTAACGGTGTCAAAACCAATTTTCTGATTAATTTAAAAGACGTTTAATGTAAGTCACGGGTCGAACAGGAATCGAGTCAGACGGCTATTTCATTTTAACAATCCAGCTCTCCAGACGTTCTTAGCTGGATTAGTCTATTGACCCAGTTGTCAGGACGCTGCCAGACGATTGGCTGCAGTGTGTCAATTAAAAAGGCAGCCTTGATTGGACTCTTCCTTTATAGTACAGCTGATCACTGGCTCAACTGGTGCTTTATTCTTGGTACTGTCAACTAACAATTGTGATTACATTTTTTGTGTGAGTGTGTGCTTAAATGTGCAGGAGCCGTTTTGGGGCTTAATCAAGGCTGAACACAACTCAAATCTTGCTTGTTTAAAATAAATGTGTTCTACAATAAGATATATGGTAGTTTTCAATCAATAATAGGTCAAGTTTAATAGGCTGGATTGTCATTTTATTGGGATATTGAATGATCTTTCTCCACAATGGATAGATTGAACACTTGCAACTGATTTTAAGGGGGAACAAAGGTGTTAATTTACCATCCACCTTGGTAAAGTGTGTGTGTATGTGTGTGTGTGTGTGTGTGTGTTTGGTCATTTGACGGGCAGGCTGAGGAAAACAGAGCCTCCGTGCTAAAGGTTTTTCCCTGTTGTCAGATAACCTTCTCACACTTGAGGGGTCTGAAAACACACCAAGCAAACACATCCAGCCACGTCTCAGATGATGTCAGAACAGATTAACTTGCAACATGCCTCTTTGGGACACCCGGACTTCAGGCTGTGTACGAGAGAGGGAGGAGAGAGAGGAGAGAGAGAGAGAGAGAGAGAGAGAGAGAGAGAGAGAGAGAGAGAGAGAGCTGTTTGCTTATCTTTCTCTCTAACTAAACACAGGTCATATGAGATGGTGAGAGAGCTGGCAGCCCCGTCTCCCCTGCCTCCTTAACGGTAAGCCATGTAGGATGGTCGGATAATGCGATCGTGGCCATCGGGCGCTACACTCCCCAACCCAACAGCGAGCCGCTATCCATCGCTATATTTCATCATTTCCCCCCCCCCCCTGCTGTTTTGTCACTTTCCAGTCAGGCTGAAGGGATATTTTTGGGGAAGTCCCCGAACTGGGTCAAATGAAAGCTGGAAGCATCTTCGCGGCTGCTGCTTGTAACAGGTGACAGTCACAGCACAATCCTGCTGAGGAAATGCAGTGGGTTGGATGTTCGACTGCCACCAGATGTACTTTACCTTCTCATGACGGAGGCCGGGGATGCTCGGCGCTCACGGGTACGATCAACACATCATTGCTGCATGCCGAGATTTATTGAAACAGAAACACACGGGGCCGACGTCGTACGAGCGCCTGTAGACGTTTCAGTTGATCAATCAGTCAAAACTTTATTTATATAGCATTTTTTATACACAAGGAATTTCAAACTCATTTTTGTTCATATCTCCCTCTTCCTTTAAAAAACAAACAAACAAAAAAAAACCTCTTGAGAAATGTGTCCCTAGTTTTGGAGTGTGATGTCAGATTTCCCAGTCTGCCTTTACATCTAGAAAAAGCCCTTATATAAGCTGAGTAGTCAACAAATTTCACAGCAGACAAAGTGGTACAGCATACATATATACACGAGTAGTACATAGCAATCCGAGGCAGCCTACTGCTACCCGTTAAAAGTATCATGAAACAACACATGATTGATTTTTTTGCAGATGGAAAAAAGCTGCACAAGAATCACAGAATCTCTTTCTTCTCTCAGCTAACGTGTCGCCGAAGCACTTGGATACGATGCATCGTTTTTTGTTTTTTTTTTGTTTTTTCCTAACTTGAATACATGAGTGCATGTATACCACACAATGTAACCCAAAAAATCACAAGCTTCAAACATATGACGTTCCTCTGGTGGTAAGGGAGGGTGTGGGAGGCAGGGGAGGGAGGGGAGGGAGGGGAGGGAGGGGTAAGAGTCTAAAATCTGGAAGCACTTTCATCTTTTTTCCATTGGTCAAATGATTTTTTTCTTTGTTGTTTTTGAAAACACAGTACAAAAACAAACCAACAGAAAACAAACAAACAAACAACGGAATCATACACCATAATCAATATATTGCTAGGGGGATCGTTGGGAACCCAAGTATGTCTACCAGGTTGCATTCAGATCACCTGTCGTAGAATACTTGCGTTGTTTCTTTTTCAGGAGAGGAAGTTTTACAAACAAACAGTCATCTGGCTCTGCGTTGAGCGAGCGGCGCCATTAGTCTGCCGGCAAATCAGTAGAGATTGAATAGACGCACTCTAACGTGACGATCCGAAACGAGCCTCGGCGGCTTCGGACGCGTCGGTTAGGTGTTCTCAGTTTCTTCTGATTGAGGGGGTTTTGGTCCTGTTTGGTACCACGAAGTAGTGGACGTAGTATGGAAGATATAAGCAGTGTTATACCTCTGTGGATGTGTATGTGCGTGTGTGTGTTGTGAAGTATTTACATCGGCCGCTATCGAGGCAAACCTTCGGCCAATCAGAGGCTTTCCAAGTCAAGTCTATTCAGCTTCATCAGCGTTTTTTTTTTTCCAGGTTTGTCTGCAGGGAGTCGTAGCCCTCCTCCTCCTCCTCCTTCAGCCCTTCCTGGATCCAAAATGGCTGACTACAGGGAAATTAACACAATGAGGTGTCACTGTTTAGAAATAGATCAGCGTTATTGTTTCTCGCAACTTCCTGGCACCTCTGATGCAGATCTCCCACGCCAGCAAGTGGGGGCGAGAGATTCAGCCAATCGCGGTGCCCGGCGAAGTTTTGCGAAAAACCTGTCAGCTTCTGTGTCTTTGCCTTTCGCTGGTAGCCTCAGCCTCGGGCTCTGTTTGTCCTGGAGGGCTCACCGTAGGCGTCACTCCCTTAATTGTAATTTCCCGTGTTGCTGCGGTATCAAAACTCCAGCGTGTGTTTGTCTAGGTGTGCTCGGTTAGCGTTTGGCGTCATCCAGCCAGTTGTCGGAGAGGTTTTAGAGGGTCCCGTTGCTGAAAGGCCCGACCATGACAACAGCAATATCACAAACACACTTCACAGAACGCTGCTGGAAGCGGGTTGCAGAGAGATAGCGCTGCAGAATTTCATTTTTTGAAGAAACACCCAGACCAATCAGAATGAAAAACAACCGTTGCCGTATCAGTTCGGTCCATGCAACCCGTTTTTATTTTTATCTTCTCTCTCATCTCCTTTATCTCTTCCCGAGCCCTCTGCAGAGTCTCTCCCCTCCACTCCCCTAAAAACGAAGAACTCCAAAGGGCTGCAGAGCAACAGAAAGAGAGGCTGAGGACGGTTGGGTGCTTATTGCTTTACTGACGCATATTGCTTGTTTACCCGCTGTCACTCCTCGTTTGGTCTCGACCTCTAATGCATGCCGAGTGATTAAGGACAGACCCCACAGAATATTTTGGTAGGGCTTTCAGAGGCCAGAGAGCTGAAAGCACCTCGCGGAGATGGAAGCCGAGAGAGAGGCGGCGGTGAAGGAAAAGAACATGCAACGTGGTACATTAGAGACTGTGCATCGCTGGCCGGGGCAAAGATGTGCTTGATGCATGTTCGCACCATGCATATCCCACAGATGCTTTTGTATTCTTCATGATCCACATCCTCTGTTGCTCCTCTGTTACAAAAGCATGCCGGCAGCTCCGTGAGGCTCTCATGCAGCTGCAGGGTTTTCACATCGAGGGGAGGTGACGTGTACAAGCCTGACGAAGAAGCATCGCAGCGCTGATTCATTCTCTCTCTGGTTAAAGTTTCCCTCTGTCCCTCAGTTTGGTTCACATTCACATTCAGAGCTCCACAGAATGAAGATGCACATGGGGAGATTCTGCTGGTTCATTCTTAAGATCGCAGGTTAGTACCTGCAAATCTCCAAATATGAATAATATATTGCAAAGCATCTGGTCATGCATGCCCCAGCCTGTGTGTGTGTGTGTGAGTGTGTATCAGGGAGTGAATCTTGAGCCTGCCATGCTGTAGCTGGCTCTGTCATTAATTACAGTCTACCCCCCTCCACACACACACACACACACACACACACACACACCACCCACACACATCATGCTATGAGAGGACCCAGTGAGACTATCATGGCTCATAACAGCTTGGGGCACTGGGCACTAAGCACCAGACAAGGCGGGGGCAGAACGCCGGAGGCTGCCCCACCATCGCTCAACCCTCCTTGGACAGAGAGGCGCCGAGGGAGGTCGGGGGGGTCTGCTGGCAGTAACAGGCTGGTAGGGAGGAGGAAGGAGGGAGAGGCAGAGAGAGAGAGAGAGAGAGAGCTAAATAGTGTACTACTGTGGTAATCGCTGCTGTTTGATTAGCTTCCACCACCTGTCTGATGTGCTGTAGCATATGCACTGCGGCATGGCTGGCGTCCTCATGATAACAAATGAAGGTGAATTCAATCATTGAGTCAGACCGACTGTTGGAACGCACCGTACAGTGAAGGGGGAGGGGCAGAGTGTGTGGAGTTAGGGTTCGACCAACATAGCGTTTTGATATTCTGCACCGATTCATCTTTCAACCCTCCCGACTCACTCAAGTGGTGTCAGCTGAATGTAGACATGAAGCCTTTGTAGTTGAATGACTTATGAAACCAAATACAGTTTTAGTTTGTCGCTGTGTCGGTGTGTAGCGCTCTCTCTCTCTCTCTCTCTCTCTTTCTCTCTCTCTCTCTCTCTCTCTGTCTTACTCACTTCTTCGTTAGCTCAGTCATTCAAACGCTTCATTTACAGGAAGTGGAATAAAAGCTCATGTTAGCGTTATAGCAGTAAACACATGCATCCGCCACGTTTCAAAATAGGGTAAAAGTGTTCCTGTATCATTGCTGTCTCTTCTTCTCTTCCTACATTCAAGCAGGGTCAGTTCTTGGATGGACATATCAGGCCAAAGCTCCTAGAAACACTCCAAGCTACTAATCATCAATGTTTTGTTACACAACCTATATTTTTTTCACACCTATAGACCGTTCTACACCCCTAGTATCCAGCACCGGATGACATTTTCCCTGAAACAAGCTCTGTCGTTTCTGAAACCCCGGCGTTGGAGCAGAGGTTGAGGAGAGAGAGGTGCAGCAACCACGTGAGGACCTCTGTGGAGACCTGGGCTGCTCTGCCCTTTTCCGAGGCATCGTGACCACACCGCGATGTTTCTGTACAGGTAAACGACCCAACGTTAACAGGCGGTGACGGGCATCAGCAGCTCAACGCACCGCAATAAATACCAACACAGTTTGTTTCTTCATCTCGCCAGTTTCTGAAGACCAGATGTGTGTTTGTGTTCCAGTGGTGGGGCGATGCCTGGGGGGGGACCTTCTGTAGGTGTTGACGAGTAAGATGTGTGTGTGTGTGTGTGTGTGGTTCAGATCCTTCTCATGTTTTTGCCTCTGGAATGAGATGAATAAACAACCCCCCCCCTATCCTCCCACCCCCTCCCCCTCTCTCTGGTATGGATTGCCAGGCTGATATCTCACTCTGCGGCGGGCTGGAGGGCGATGAGAGCTGACAACACAATGGCATTGTCCCTGCTGATGGGAAGCCAGAGTCTTAGGGCAAGCAGCCTCTCTGACAGAGCATGCCCGGGCTGGGTTGGTGTGTGTGTGTGTGTGTGTGTGTGTTTATGGCTGTGTATGGCCTATGTGTGCGGTGATGCATTCTTGCGTTTTGGTATGAAACGGTGCTACAGAGCAGTTTAGAGTGCCACTGAGGTGCCAGGGGAGTGGAGGAGAGCGAGGAATAAGAGGAGGAGAGAGGCGGGCTGACACCCTGAGAGAGCACTCAATTATTTAGAGGAGCCGCCGGGTTGAAAGAGTCACGGGTAAACCCCCGACAAACCCGCCACTACCGCAGTTTATCCGCCGTCGCCGTCGTTTTGTTGCAGTGGTATTAAAGTACACAAATGTCACTTGCGTTGTTATTATTATTATCACCAGTGAACATGAAGAAAATGTGGAGTTTTAAAAAAAAAAAAGCAGATCATACACGATATTGGCTTGTCGCCCCCTCCCGCCGTCATGGCCGTCGATATATAAAAAGACACTGCAGTGCTGAGGATTTCCTTCCTCTGTTTATCTTCCTCTTGTCTTCTCTCTGGCTCTTCTATCTATCCATCCATCCATCCACCCATCCCCATGTTCAGACGGTCACCTCCGTCTTGCTGTTGGTGGGCAGTCCCTTGTGCTTGGGGTGCATGTGTGGCGAGTGGCCGTAGCCCAGAGGCTGGGAGAACAGCTCGGGGAGTGTCTCGATGCTGAACTGCCTCTTGTTGGAGAAGACCTGGCGCCGGCTGTTCTGCTGGTGCAGAGGCTGGTGCTGCTGCTGATGGACGGGGTGGTGCTGCTGCATCTGGAGGCCCATGTGGGCGGCCGGGTGCTGGACGTAGCTCTTGCTGGGGTCCCAGGCTTTGAAGGCTGAGCTGGAGGTGAGGGGGTGCGTGTTGGTCTTGGCGATCTTGGGCTTGGGGATCTGGGAGGTGTTGATGGTGATGGCCAGCGGCGCGTGGATGTCGGGTGGCGGGAGGAAGGGCTTGTCCTTGGGGTGGAAGGCGATTGGCTGGAAAGTGGGCGGAGACTGGCGGTGGGTGTAGTCCACCATCGGGTAGCTCTTGTAGTAGTCTCTCGCAGCCGTGTCTGGAAGGGGGGGTGGGGGTAGAGAGACGGGGGAGGAGGGAGGAAATTACACATGATTAAACATGATTCAATTATAAACCTGAAGAATTAAGACAATTAGATGATAACAGTAATGATAGATCATAACAGCAATGATAGATGATGACAGTAATGATAGATGATAACAGTAATGATAGATGATAACAGCAATGATAGATGATAACAGTAATGATATATAACAGTAATGATAGATGATAACTGTATTGATAGGTGATAACAGCAACGATAGATGATAACAGTAATGATAGGTGATAACAGTAATGATAGATGATAACAGTATTGATAGATGATAACAGTATTGATAGATGATAGATGATAACAGTAATGATAGATGATAACAGTAATGATAGGATGATAACAGTAATGATAGATGATAACAGTAATGATCGGTGTCTGTGGGTAATAACAGTGTAATAACAACAAACAGCACTGAGGTGAGTATGCAGCACAAATTAGCCGGCTTAACGTTTTGTAAAACCTCTCACACCATGATCCTTTCATAATATTTACACGTTTCTGGCTAGTTAAACAATTTGGCTGTGTGTGTTTGTGTGTGTGTGTGTTTGTGTGTATGTGTGTGTGAGAGAGAGTAATTTAATCAAGGTGAGACGCCTGTAGCCTCATCTGGTCAAGGATAGCCCTGTAGCCCAAAACAGTCATACCCACACACACACACACACACACACACACACACACACACACACCCACACACACACACACACACACACACACACACACAGACACATACACACATACACACATACACACACACATACCCCCTCTAACCAAATCTCTCAGGTAAATAAAAATAAACTGGAGGCAAAGGCGAATCCACAGAGGTACCTGCAGGGTTTGGGTGTGTATGTGTGTGTGTGTGTGTGTGTGTGTGTGTGTGTGTGTGTGTGTGTGCGCACGCATGCATGTATGTGCTTGTCTGCATCATATTTATTCAAGCAACTGTCCATGCTCTGGATAGGGTTTAAAAAAAGCCAGCAGTAGACAGAGCGAGAGTGAAGGAGAGAGCAAGAAACAGAAAACGAGAAATCAGAACAAAAAAAACAGAACAAGAAAAAAGGGGGCAAAGCAACACGAGGGAGCTGGTTGGTTAAAACGGGGGATTTGTGGCGAATAAAAATAGCGGTTTTGGCGTGTCGAGTCAGATTAGTGCGTCGTCTCTGAGTGGAGCTCGACTCTGCTGTTCGGTCACCGCCGCCGGCCCCGCTGGTCCTCCACCCTAAAGACACTAACAACCTTGTTTGCTTAGCCTGATTATCGCTCCTTATCTCCCGGAGAGAAAGAAGAGAGTGAGAAAAATGACAGCATTCCTCTGGATGTTGTTTTTTCTCTCTCTCTGTCTTGCCGTCTTTTCCCTGACTCGATATCTTTCTAGCCATTTCAACCTCTCTCCATTTGTCTGTCTTTAAGCCTTCCTCGTGCTGCGATCTTCATCAGTTGAGTCAGGAGGAATAACGTGAGAGGACACAGCTGCTAATAACCTCTACTGCTGTTTGATAATGTGTGTGTGTCTGTGTGTATATGCTTGTGTGTGTGTGTGTGTGTGTGTGTGTGTGTGTGTGTGTAATGTATTTATGTACATGTCTTATCATTAACATGAGCCAAACAGTAGGGATAGGTCCAGAACATCAGTTTAGTGCAGTGTGTTTGTGTGCACGTGTGTGTGTAGATGTGTTTCTATGTGTGCCTTTATGTGGCAGCATGCATGTGTGTGTGTGTGCACATAGTATTTGTCTTCTTGTATGTGTCCCATGTGATTGTCTCAGTCCAATATCCTAATAAAGAACTATATACTGCATTTATACAGCTTATTCTATTATTAAAGGTTAGAGACTCAACATATGAGCAAATGAATGTGAGCGAGCTTGATCACAAGACAGAGGGAGGGAGAAAGAAAGACAGAACAAATAGATCAATCTATTTGAATGGTCAAATCACAGTGATTACAGAGGAACAGTCTTCCTTTAGAAAGCAGTGCGGCGCTATCATATCGGTAATGAGGGGAATGAATAGAGGAACTCTTTTGCTTTCATGTTGCTAAATGTGCCCAGTTTTGTAAGCCGGTCAGGTTTAGATGATTAGACTGTGTGTGTGTGTGTGTGTGTGTGTGTGTGTGTGTGCGTGTGTGTGTGTGTGTGTGTGTGAATGAATGTGTGTGCATACATGTACAAAGATTGGTATATGTGTTAGTGCAGGTGCATGCTCCACCACGCATACATTATCCCACTGCTGAAAAGGGAATAAACTGCTTGATTTGCGTCTGTTCACTAAAACCAATCACATGGTTTTGTGTTCAGCAGCTGCCGGTCCTTCACAATGAGATGAAGAATCGGACCTCAGCAGGGTTGGCAGGTTGGAATGCTCTGTGGCGGACTCAGGGGCGGACCTGGGCCCCCTGGATCCCAACCTTCACTCTTTTCAATCCATCCTTTCTATGCGTTACCTTCAAGCTGGGCTGAGCAGAGTAGAGTAAAGTAGAGTAAAGCTAGAGCTCAAGCCTTACTGAAAAAGAACATGCATGCTTAAAAAAAATAAAATCTAAAAAGGTTTATTCTATTCTATTCTATTCTATTCTATTCTGTTCTATTTACAGTCTTCAGTGCGTTATTATGAAGATCTTTCTCCAGGCGTCACTCGTTGCTCTTACAGTGTGTGTGTGTGTGTAGTTTGATGGTGGATGTGGGATGATAGCATCTGTTGTTTAGTTACAGTACAGCACGGTCATGAGGGAGATCTCTACACACGCAGATACAGGGAAAGACACACACACACTCACGTATACACACACACACACACACACACACACACACACAGGAAGGAGAATGGTGAGAGTGCATATGTGCTGCCAGCGGGAGCACCGGGCAGCAGGGTCCTGTGTGACGACATCTTTGTGCCCTCTCTGGCTATTTCACAGCCTCTCTCTCTCTCTCTCTCTCTCTCTCTCTCCCTCTCTCTCCTCCTTTGCCATGTTGCTTTGTTTTGCCTCTCTCCTCGTCTTCAACTTCTTCAACAACTTCATTTTTTGTTTTCTATCCAGCAGCAGCCTGAGGCGAAGCCCGTGGGTCAAATCTGGGCCATTTCGTCTCTCCAAAGGATCCAGAGTGATCACATATTCTGTTTGGTTCCATGTTGCTGTAGTTGAATTATGTTTGAGGAGTGGCTCGGAGAAAAAAAAAACCTGATTACAAACAACACAATGACCCGAGACAGAATCCCCTCCCATTACATTTCCAAATAGTGTCACAGTTTTTTTGGGCCTTTCAGCTCTCAGCTTCCCGCCGCTCTACCCATCTGACCTCTTTTCTCCCTGTCTGCCCTTCATCTCTCGGTCTTCCTCGTTCAGCCTCCTACCTCCATACTCCCCCCTCTAATCTTTCCATCTCCTCCTCTTACCCTGCTGCTTCCTCCTACTTGAGACACATTACACAGCAGGGTAAGAAATGAACATGGTTTTCTTTCCAGAGGGCATTTCTTTACCCCTTGATCTGATTCTTTTCGGTGCCGATTTTATGGCACTTTAAAATATGACATTTGTACCACTATTTGTTTTATTTGTAAATCATAATATACTTCTTTCTCACAGCAGGCCTTACATCCCCAACCAGTTCATCTTCTGCCCCTCGATTGTTATGTTTTTTTTCGCTATATATGTTGTTTTATTTTTTGGTGACACACTGGTTTCTGTGGGGTCACCATCTCCTTCTACTGCTGGACGTACATTTTCTACTGCTTCAGACTGTGTACTCGGTTGTTTTCTGATCAAAAACTGCTCGGTTTTTCTCATCCAGAACACACCGGGAAGAAGAAACCCCCCCGGTCGTATGTCCCACACAATTTGACTTGATATTTGATATTTAAACTCTACTTTCTGCCCCTTCGTTTCTCAATTGATGGGCATTATATGAATGTTCAAGGGCATTTTTTCCCCGAGCCCCCACACATTTCTGACGCTGCTACACAGTCAAGGCCACCATACACACGGTACTGCTCAGGGTGCATACATGTACGTATGAAATCTTGAAGTCCCGACGCAAGACAACTCACAACTTCCTGTCATGATTCACGGTCACCGGCCCGGCCTCCAGGATGAGAGTAATAAAGAAGTTCAGCGAGGTGGAAGACTGAAGACGAGAGCCACAGGAGTGAAGTCTTCCTCATTAGTCTCCACAGGTACTCTGCTGATCTTTGCCTTCGAGGACTTCTATCCTGAAGTGCAAAACACGAAAACGTTGAACCAGATGAGCTCCTTCATCTTCAAAGCCATCTTCAGGGGATGGCTTTGATGGCTCAGATCATCCCAACCTCTCCTAAAAACGTCTTTCAGCCATTACTCAAAAGTGCTACAACCGACACAGCAAAAATATCTAACAAGTGATCTTGTTTTGAGTCTAAAAATCTTTTTTTGTGTTAAAACAAGTGAAGAAATCTGCCAGTGATGCTCGTTAATTTGTCTTGTTGGTGGTTTTGATGCGGGGCATTTCCCCCAAACTTCACTCCACTTCTTATTTGGCTTCAAGCTTTTAAAAGAAACAATTCTCTCAGGCAAGCTTGCATCAACAGATATCAACACGTTTCACCTAAATTGACAGACCTTTTGTGCAATCTTTCCTTTCTTTCAGCCTCTTGGGTGGTTCGACTTTAATAAAGACGGAGACTTGCAGAGAGACTTGGACTGCCGGCGTCCTGGCAGAAGGTCCATCACACCTTCTCGCAGAATATCCGTTCACAATCTGTCTCGTGTTGTCCTTCCTCTCTCCTGTACCGGACCTGACACTTACTGTAAGATGGAGACTTTCAGGTCAGCCCCCTGAAGTTGTTGTTTATATCCTCAAGCTGCTTCATCGAAGGAAATAACTGCAAGTCCCATGAATCGGCCACGTGAATGAAAAGAAGAATCCGGGCAAAGTTTATTTTTCTACCTTCTTGCTCCCTTTCTACTTGTTCATTCTCCCTCTGTCGTCGCGCTCTCTTGCATATAACCTTTTACTTTGTCCTGCACTTTCTTGCTGCCAGCCTACCTGTCCTTTTCTTTCACAAGTGTAATTAAGATAGATATATGAGAGCAGCTTGGTCCCGAGTCCTGCTGCTGCACTTGGCACAGGTTGGCTGGCACAGAGTCGACTTTGACCCGTTCTGTCCTTCCTGTTTTCCTTTCTTGCTCTCTACTTCCTCAATTTCTTCCGTGTCTTCCTCCTTTCCTTCCTTCATTCCTTCCCGTTCTGTCAATAACACGTTTCATGAAGTGCTTCAGGGATGCTAAGCTAACTGATCGTATCTCTCATGTCCCGCGGTGAAGGAAACCTTTCGTGCAGCACACACATGAGCTGCTAACCGCTGTTTGAAATCCACAATGCACGATAAAGACCTCAGATCAGCTCGGTCCAGATTCCCACTGTTTTACTTGGCACCGGTTGGCTGGCCCGGGGTCTGCTCTCCGATCCAAACTGTGTCCTAGACATGACTTTGCCCGCGCAACGAGGCTCTCAGGACCCGGTGGGTTGTTTATTGCCCTGCTGGAGAACTGGAAAGCATGTGTGAAGAGATGATTGGATTGGAGGGTATGCATGGTTATGTCCGTATATGTGTGTGTGTGTGTGTGTGTGTGTGTGTGTGTGTGTGTGTGTGTGTGAGACAGATTGAAGTTTGCAGTAATTTTGCTGTGATTCTATACTCCATTCATGCTTTCATTGGAAGACTATGACTTTATGCCGTGATGACGCAAACACTTTTGCGGCACTTTCTTGGTGAAGGTGCGAGCCTGAGCTGGCGGTAGAATCTCTTCCACAATGTTCTCAACGTTCTCAACGTTCTCACCTCCTGGGAAACGTTAAATTCATGCCAGTGTTCCTCTTTCGTAACTGTGTCGTTGCATCGTTGCCATTGTTTAGAATCGTATCGTGTGTCAACCTGTTTTCATGCTTATGTTGCCATCTGTACACCCTTGTGTGTGTGTGTGTGTGTGTGTGTGTGTGTGTGTGTGTGTGTGTAGCCATATGCCTGTCTGCTCAAGTCATGAAACAAGAAAAAGCTAATGAGAGAGAGAGAGAGAGAGAGAGAGAGAGAGAGAAACCGATGATCCGTCCATTCAAAGGAGATGCAGAGATGTAAACTGTGTAAACACCGTCACAATAGTATTAGTGTGTAGTAGTGTAGTAGTGTAGTATTGAATATGTGCATGTTTACGTGCATGTATATGTGCATGTGTGTGTGTGTGTGTGTGTGTGTGTGCATCTGTTAGGTGCATCATTAACAGCATGCCAACCCGAGGTGCCAGAGGACCAGAGTCCCCGTTGGCAGCAACACGGCATGCCACTCAAATAATATTGTTCTAGAGGAGGAAGTGTGTGTGTGTGTGTGTGTGTGTGTGTGTGTCTGCTGCCCTATATTTGCTGCCCTATGTGTGTGTGTGTGTGCATGTGAGAGAGAGAGAGAGAGAGAGAGAGAAAGAGAAACAAAAACATAGCAGATACGAGACTGAAAATGGATGAGGAGTAGTTCATCATCTCAGTGCCATCACACAGAGAGGGGAGACAGGAGAGAGGGGAGACAGGAGACAGGAGAGAGGGGAGAGAGAAGAGAGGGGAGACAGGAGAGAGGGCAGACAGGAGAGAGGGGAGAGACGGGAGAGAGAGGAGAGACAGGAGAGAGGGGAGACAGAAGAGAGGGGAGAGACGGGAGAGAGAGGGGAGACAGAAGAGAGGGGAGAGAGGGGAGAGAGGGGAGAGGGGAGAGAGGGGAGAGACGGGAGAGAGGGGAGACAGGAGAGAGGGGAGAGACAGGAGAGAGGGGAGACAGGAGAGAGGGGAGAGAGGGGAGACAGGAGAGAGGGGAGAGAGGGGAGAGTGTCTGGGCGGTGCTGCTGAAGATCCCCACTGTAATCAGCCTTCGTTTCTCTCTCACTGAGCAGAATAATGAGACGAGAAACTCTCGCTCGCTCTCTTTCTCCCCCTTTCACTCACTTTCCTCACCCGGGTTCCTCCCCCCTTGCCTCCCCCGACTCGGTCTCTCTGTTGTTATTACACACATGCATTCATACGCAAACACACACTCACTCACAGGAACACATGAAAGGTCCGTGGCACTTTATCTCTACATTTTATGTCTCTGTACACACACACACACACACACACACACACACACTCACACACACACACACACACACACAGTCTCCCACACTCTCTCTCTCTTTCTGTCTCGGTTATTTGTGCTATTTTCATCAGGAAGGAACAAAAAAAAGAATGATTTTTATTCTATTCTATTCTATTCTATTCTATTCTATTCTGTTCTATTCTATTCTATTCTATTCTATTCTATTCTCTCTGTGAACAGATCCCGATGCTCCCCAGCTTTAGTCTACAAGTCCATTCATTATATTCTCCCCTTCACAATAAAAGCCTGTGGCGTTGAACTGGTTCTTACAGGAAGTGGGTCTCGGAAAAGTCACTGGAGAATATTTTGAACACAGAGGTTTATTTTTGTTTCTTTCTTGGACTTTCTAGTGTCGAGGACAAAAATAAATACCCCGACAAGAGAGATGTACAGTAAAGCTGCTCTCTAGGTTTCGTATGAACAGACTCCAGATCAGATCTGTAGTGATGACGTGCACCGCTGTCCCTCCCTGACGTGTGTCGATGAGCGGTACATGTACACGTGTCAAGCTGTCCGTCCTCATCACCGTCAGTATGTCCTTATCTGTCTACAGTGATCAGATGATAGATGGTGTGTGTGTGTGTGTGTGTGTGTCTGTGCAGGGGGGAGCATATGATGTGTGTGTATGTGTATGTGTATTGTGAATGTGTGTGTGTGTGTGTGTGTGTGAGAGAGAGTAGCCAGAGGGCTTGCTTAAGGCCTGAACCAGCCTCTTCACCCTGCTCCTGTCCAGACAAATACTGTCACTCAACATGGAGTCACTCATCAGCCACCGACGCTCGCGAGTGTGTGTGTGAGTGTGTGTGTGTGTGTGTGTTAATAATGTTAATAAAGCTTGTCTTCATGTGTGTGTGGTGGTTTGTATTTAGGGTGTGTTCATGCAGAGCCCTGACAGAAGATGGTACCCTCTTTTTTATCCTTTCACAGCAACACATGGTGTGGCGCCGTGCATCATCATCACCAACGGTTTGGTGCCAAACAACCTTTTTCTTTAGCGTCTTCACCACTATTATTTACAGAAAGATGAGCGAGGTTTGTGACGCGAGCCAGAGAATACCTGCCACCATTATGGTGTCTGCGTTTTAACCAGATCCACCCGTAACAAACAGCAGACGGTGTTTTGTTGTGGTTGTTGTTGTTCAATAGCGCCCCTCCCTACTTCAGTACTGTTAAAGTAACCCCATGATAGATACTGAGTTAAGGAGAATTTGATATGATACATTGATGATATGTTTTGATGTATATATATATGATATATTGGTGTTTATACAGCAGTTTCAACCAAGCAATCTGATTGGTCAATACACACTGCGACCACACTGATACGTCCCATCACAGCTGCTCTAGTGATGATCACTGAGCTAGTTTTTCAATTCTCCTTGCTTTCTTGTACACATACTTCATTGATAATGTATGAAAGTCACAAAACCTGCCGGTTCTTTACAGTGATTATCGGTACTTCATGATTTCAACAGTACAAGCTGCATCACTGTCTTGTCACCAGACTGAAGAACTCCCCGCCTGACAATTCCTTTATCCTCAAACTAAATGTTGGACTCAGTGGGCGTCATGAGTCAGCATCAGCCTCGTCTTCAAAAGGCGGTATGAAACGTTGTGATCAGATGATTATTGGGTTTTGAAAAAAAAGTTAATTTATCGACAGTTGTCAGAAACAGAGTTTGTGTAGTGCACCGTGTCTGAGTCTAACATAACCAACTAGATAGGCACATATCTGTTGATGGGCACATCTGTTCTCCTGCTTGGTGTTTGTCTTGTGTAATATTGCCTGTCAATCTACCGAGTGGCTCCAATAACCTTTAAGATATTAAACACCGAGATCTCTCCATGCCATCTTGGACGCCGGGCTCCAGGGCTGCATGTGTGACTGTCTGCCGTAACGTAGGGAAGCAGAAACAGGACCATGAGTCACGACTGTAAATGAATGAATGTGGATGAATCATAGTAAATCCCTGATCTTAATGGGAAGCTGCTTGACCTGATCAGTTGGCCAACCAGCGTACGTATCAATACAGGGACTCTTCATCATCCTCCCTCTGGAGACACGGTGGGTTATCGTACGCCTGTCTTCTGTATCTTCCTGTTACGCAGTCGATGTTCACATTCTGTTTAATGTTGGTTCTGTTCTGTTTGTTTCTGTGTGTGTGTGTGTGTGTGTGTGTGTGTGTGTGTGTGTGTGGCCTTACTCACCCACGGCCTTGAGCGAGGTGTACTTGTTGAAGCCGATGCCCAGGTTGTTGTGAGGGTGAGACAGGGCCATGGCTGGACCCAGAGGAGACAGGGCTGCATTGTTCAGATGGTTATGGTCTGAGAGAGAGAGAGAGAGAGAGAGAGAGAGAGAGAGAGAGAGAGACTCAGTCTTCAGGTAAACGTTAAAAGAAAAGCCTCCAGCTCAGGTGTTTCTGGTGCTATTTGTTGTGATGGTTGTTGGGTTGGGTTACACGGGGACAGGG
>JAXDDX010000098.1:992500-1005000 GCA_034670405.1 Hoplostethus atlanticus
ACTTCCAGCCTTGAAAATCTCACCATAGTGGATACACAAAATAGGACAAAAACACACTCTCCTATCTCCTACTCGTACATTCTCATCCAGACCATTTACTTCTAGACTGCTGAAGAGGTAATCTGCCAGATCCTGTTTTTTTTGTGTTTTATTTTGCCTCCATCTTTGGTGCTGAGCGGTCGTTACTGTGGTGTTTCTGCGCTGCTCTTCTGACCTGTCAATCAAACTGTGTGTCCAGTACTGTGACGTATTTTCTGTTGATGAAGTTTGAGTTTCTGTAGGCGGGGCTCTTTATCCAAAGGGGTTTTTCCTGAGAGAGGCCTACCCGGCATCGGCTGTTTAGAATGGACAAAATACCAACCAACTGGTTGAAAATCTACTGTCTTATATCAATTGGTAAATCAGAATAGCAATATTTATTTAGAGAGTTGTAATATTTATTTATGTGAAAATGTTGCAGATTATTGCAGTAAACATCCTATTTGTATTATTATCCTGATATGTTATGTCATTTTTGCCATGTTGATTTTGGTGGTCTCCACTCCCTGACAATAAAGTCACATGTGGAAAACCAACTGTGAGTGTTCCCACATGTGCTTTTTGGACACGTGTAAACATTTTAGGGACAATCACATGTGAAAATGTCGAATTCACATGTGACTTTTGACACACATTATATTTTCACATTTTCACACACAAATTTCATTTCACATGTGAGTAAAGCATATCCATATGAAATGGAAGATTTCACATGTGACTTTTTTGTAAGGGCCATCAACAGCCTGTAAAAGAGGTATAAATGGAGTTCACCACTTTGTAATGCTAACAGGCATAAAGACTCACTGGTGTAATTACTAACAACCTGGACGGCCCTTGTGTCTCTACACCCCCCCCCCCCTCTCTCTCTTTAACTCTCTCTCTCCCACGTCTCTCTCCCTGTCTTGTTTGTGTGTTAAATGGAGTAAATGGAGTCATTTCAGTACACTGGTTCTAATGATGGGGACTCCCCCCCCCCCCCCCCTCTCACTCCAGGGTAAACCAGGCTTATCCCAGGACAACACTATTATTTTGCTGCGGTTAGCCCACTTTTGACAGCCTGTCTGCTCAGCGTTTCACATAAAGCTGTGGCCCACTATACCTCTATACACACACACACACACACACATACACACACACACACACACACACACACACACATACAGACACACATGCATACACACATACACATAACTAAATTATGGTCCATTAAGGTCAGTTCAACCCTCAGTGCCCCATCAGTGCCAGGACCTGTCAGTTGAGCTTTGCCCATAGGACTCTGGAAAAAGCACCAGTATGACACACACACACACACACACACACACACACACACACACACACACACACACACACACACACATACATACATTCATAGGGACAAAGGAGCTAGATAGACGGTGCATTTCACTTTGAAGAGATAGAAAAGGGTAGGGGTGGGCAGCTGGAGGGAGAGATAAAGAGTGGGAGAGATAGGATGGAAGAAAAACACAGTAAGAAAAAAGTTATCAAACGGAAGGAAGGATGGAAGGATGGAAGTGAGGAAGGAAGGAAGGGAGGAGGGAGAAAAAACAAGCACACCGTTGAGACAGTGAACCAAAAAAAAGAGACAAACACGGAGACATGAGGTGTTTTTAAACCATAAAATAAGAAAATGAGCGATCATAAAAATGCCAATGAAATATGGGAAGGGTAACAGGGGATGGGATAAGAGAGAGATGGGGGAGGGGGGTGAGGCGGGGTGAGACAGACACAAGGCAGGAGAGACAGGGAAAGAGGAAAAGAGAGAGATCTGGTTTGTTGCTGTTCATGTGATTTCAGCACCATGGACGCTACCACTGACAACACTGAACACTAGAACACAGTAGAACACTCTAGAACACACTAGAACACTCTAGAACACACTATAGAACACACTAGAGCACACTAGACCACACTATAGAACACACTAGAAGACTAGAACACACTATAGAACACACTAGAACACACTAGAACACTATAGAACACACTAGAACACACTAGAACACACTATAGAACACACTAGAACACACTAGAACACACAATAGAACACTAGAACATACTAGAACTAACACATCCATCACATCCATCTTTCCATCACATTTTCATTGTAATTTAGTTTCATCGTTTTGGTTTCATGGTTTAATAGTTTGTTTTGTCGTTTCCCATAATTCTCAGTACACTGTCAATCAATCACTTTCACCCTTCATAGTTTGTTCATTTGTTATTTTCTTCCTTCCTTCTTTTCTCCCCCTCCCTTCCTTTCTCCCTCTCTTCTTCCTTTCTGCTTTTATTCTTTCCTTCCTACCTTCCTACCTCCCTCCCTTCATTCCTTCCTTTCTCCCTCCCTCCTTTTGTTTCTTCTTCTCCCCTTCATTCATCCTTCATTATTTACTTCCTACCTTCCTTCCATCCTTCATTCTATTCTCTCCCTTCCTGCCTTACGTCCTTCCATCTTTTCTCCATCTCTCCCTTCCTTCCTTCCTTCCTTCCTTCCTTCTTACCCTACCCTCTTCCTTTCCTATGTCCTTCCTACCTGCCTCACCTCCTTCCTGTTCCCTGTTACAGAACACAGGTCCTCCTGTATCCAGTCTGGCTGGTTAAACTATCAGTGATGAGTAAATACAGAGGAGATTAATTGGAGGCATATCCTTGTTTACATACACACACTCACACAGCTGTATCCATAATGTGTGCGTGTGTGTGTGTGTGTGTGTGTGTGTGATAACTAGTGCTTGTGTGTGTGTGTGTGTGTTATGTAACAGCGAACCAAACAGTGAATCTCTTTATTCCATTATTTCTTTTTCACTATCTACAAAGAGCTGCTTTAACTCTGCCGGGCGCCTGAAGTCCCTCTGGTCCCCTTCAAAGTGACAAAGTCAGCGTGAATCTCTCTCTCTCTCTCTCTCTCTCTCTCTCTCTCTCTCTCTCACTCTACTTGTACATGGAACAACAAACCCCTGGCTACTGTTTCTGAGGATTCAATTATTAAAAAGAGGTAATTGTATTGCAGTCATCTAAAACTCTCCTGCTCACAGACATTTACTGATGTTGTGTCGTGTGTGTGAATGTGTGTGTGTGTGTGTGTGTGTGTGTGTTGCGTAATCATTTCCAGCTCCCTCTAACAACATCGAGAGGAGTAAAGAAGCTCTTGTTGTGCAGCGCGACTCGATCCGGGTCTCTGATTTGCCTCGATTAATCTTTCATGGAGAATTTCCACAACAACTGTTTGGGATTTCAGCTCATGTTTTTTTAGCTGCGCGGCAGGGTTCAACCGATGCTCATTGGTGTGTGTTGGCTCTTGTGATTGACTCATTTTGCTCGTCCTCTCTCGATCTCCGTGACTCATAACTCTCTGGATGAGGATTCTCCTTCTAATCCGGGATTAATTGATGACAGATAGTAAACAAGCAGCGACCTCTCTCACGCTCTCCGCGTCCTAAAATGACATTTCTGACAGTCAGTGTAACCCCAGATAACCTTAACAAGTGTGTTTTCTAGGTGCTCGCGTGCAGTGGCGAGTGACAGGGGGGTAGGACGGGAGGGTGAGGGGGGGAGGGTCTGCATGACTCGAGTGAGTGAGGAACTATGTTGACTTTAAAAACTCCCCCTGTTTACACCAAAGTGCTGCTGGAGCTCAAATAATCACTGAACAAAATATGTTAGATAATCACCCGGTAAGTGAACGCACCGCGCGCCATCCTGGAGCTGCTCGTGCTCGTGCTCGTGCTCGTGCTCGTGCTCGTGCTCGTGCTCGTGCTCGTGCTCGTGCTCGTGCGACTTCTGCTGTACGAGCACACACTTTGGTAATACTAATAATACTAAACTTGTCCTGCAGAAACCTCATGTCTGTTGTACAGTATCATCTGAACTGGTGTCCCTTGTGTCAATAAAGCTTTGTGATTCCAGTGCAATGTAAAAACACACGTACATTCCTACCTGTCTACCTAAACAGACAATTCCTGGAATTCCTGACGTTATTTTCTCTGAATCTCTGAACTAGTTGGCTTTTTGCAGATGTGATTTCCACCCAACACTGAGGTTATATCGCTTGCTAAGGTTTCAGTAACAGCCCCCACCCCTCCCCCCCTCCCCCCCTGTCACAGCCTCATGCCTATCTTATACCGTTTTAACATTTCATTTTCTCAGTTTTCCGTGCGGAAGTTATTTTCGTGCAGCAGGTCCTTTCTAACCCAGTGTGAAGGATGCGAAGGATGCTCAGTCAGGTAGGCCTCTCATCCTCTCCTCCTGCAGAACTGATGAATTAACAATGAGTAATCCAAGAGATCTGTGTGTGTGTGTGAGTGTGAGTGTGTGTGAGTGTGTGTGAGTGTGTGTGAGTGCATGTGTCTCTGTCTCTACAGCGTGTGCATAGGTAGACTCTTTCCCTCTGTACTTAGAGAACTAGTGAATTATTGAAGTAATCTGAGTGTTGAACATGCCCTTTCATCACAGAGGCCAAGTAGACCCTGGGGCCCCACTTTACACTCACACATACACTCACACTCAAAGGGCCGAGACCTATTTTCAACTCACAGGCCCTAATCCAGCTGTTTCCAAATATGGCCTCAAAACGTTTCGTATGACATTTTCAGAAAAGACATTAACCCAGCAGGCATCTGGTGGATGGCGATGTGCAGGAGCTGGTTAGGTTCGACATCAACCCACACAAGCGCAGACATTTTGTTCACAATAAGATGTTAAAACAGCTTTGGGAACTGTTTCGAACCGGCATCGGATAAGATGATGAGATATTTAGGTCCGGATTTCCCAAAATGATGCAACTTTTATTTTCCTGCTGTATTTACACGAGTTTTCAATGTTGGTGCAGGCCGTTATATCAACACCTATTCAATGTCAAAACGTCTGCTGGGTTATTTCTCCTTAAAATACCTTATCATCATATAACAGTAACACTTTATGTTAAGGTCCTTGTAATAAGCGTTAGTTAATAGGTTATAAGTCCTTATAAGATGCTTATTAACATTATTATGTGTTAATAAGACTATATAAGTGTTAATAATAGCATCATAAACACGTTTATTGTTAGATTATAAGACATTTATAAGCACTTATAAGAAACGTGTTAACAATTTATTAATATATAATTGTTTTTTCTTATAATTATAATTTGCATTACAAACACATTTATTGAGTTTAACTAACTTACCTATTATGTCATTGTTAAACCTTTACTAAGCTTTTTTTGTTGCTTTATTAAGATTAATACATACTTTATTATGCTTTTATTAATGTAAAGTGTAGAACTCCACTTCACATTGAAACCATCATGGATGTCAGACAGGCTTTTCCCATCTCACATAGGTTCAGTCATCTGCGGTTCAGACAACCTCACTTAGCGGCTCGGCACCTTAATGGGTTAAAAATCTTTGATCTTTTGTGCAGGAGTAAATCACTACTAGTGGCAGGTCTGGCACGAGAGAGATTTAAAACCTATTTCTCCTCATCTACAGACCCATTTAAGTCGTGGCCAGGGGCTAATGCTGTACCCATAAAAGAGGTGAGAAAAAATTAATTGATACATATTAGGCATTAAATCTAATTTCTTGGATGTTTCTGGCACCTCGGGGCCTCATTCCCTCCATTGATCTAAGTGCCGTCCAAGGGCTGCACAGGTTCCTTTAACTATTGAATGGGAAACCAACAGAGCCGACGAGTGGAGGACACCTCGTCCTCGGAAATGATCGCTGACATAAAAGTTAAAACACTCATTGTGGAATATAGTTCACATTATTATTTGCCATCTTAAGAGCTCGGCTCACAAAATAATACTCCTTTGATGATTGAATCATATCATTTAAGAAATATTAGCTGAGGAATTTCACATAGAAAATATAATAGATATTGAAGCCTTCAGTTATATTATCTATTAAAAGGTTCTCAGGGTAAGATTGACACAAACCATAGATATGAAATCCTATAGAAAATCTTAAATCAGGAGGGTTGATGCTCTAAAGACGCTGTATAACATCTATCAGCATGCTATCACTAAATGAGGGCTAAGAAGAGGACACATTAGGCACTTAGGGCACTTTAGAGGAGTCTAAGGATACACACACACACACACACACACACACACTCGCACATATACACACATGGACATATGGACACACACTCTCTACTTACAATCTTTCCCAAGTTGCGCAGGCGAGAAGCGTCAAGCAGTGACTTAATGATTTATGGGACAGGAAGAACGAGTATGAAATATTACTGAATAGACCTTTGATGCAGCAAATGGCACGCAACCAGGGATGAACGAGGGAGAGGAGAGGAGAGGAGAGGAGAGGAGAGGAGAGAGAGAGGGAGAGGGAGAGGGAAGATGAGAAATGAGTTGGAGACGAGAAGAGAAATACTAAGAGAGATGGAGTGAAAGAAAGAAAGAAAGAGGTGGGGTAAAGAGTTTCGTTTTCAACTTAGAGATGGAGAGGGGGAGGAAGCAAATCAAGAAAGATACAGAGAGAAAAGAGAGAGTGAAAATGAGCGAGAGGAGAGAGAGAGAAACGTAAGCCGACTTCAACAGTTGGTTGTGAGGACTTAGAGATGGAGAGGAGAAACACGATCGTCATGGAGACGGTGAGAGAACGCTGGCGATGTGATGATGATGTGCCAGTGAGCATGAACAGATGCCAAAGTGCACATGCACACACACACATAAAAAGTGAGATTTCATTGTGTGTGTGTGTGTGTGTGTGTGTGTGTGTGTGTGTGTGTGTGTGTGTGTGTGTGGTTGTACATGGTATATTATTAAACAAGAGTTTCTTCATCCACCCTCTAATGGTTTTGGGCACTCAAGTGGGCACGCTTTCTTGTGATGTAATTTGATGGATAATAGTGAATGACAGGGATTCACAATGCTGTGTGTGTGTGTGTGTGTGTGTGTGTGTGTGTGTGTGTGCAGGACTATCCTGAGTTGAGTTGAGTGTTACTTGGTTTCATCCCATTGCTTGTTAGTGAGATGCCCCTCATTCACTGGACAACTATCAACAGTGTCTCTATGAAACAAGTAAGTCCATACACACACATGCATCAGTACACACACACACACAGACACACACACACGCATGAATGTCCCCATGTATGCACAAATGCATCTACTCTCCCTCAGACACACACACACACACACACACACACACACACAGACACACACACACACACAGTTAGTTACTGTATGTCTCCGTGTCCATTAGAAATGAATGAGGGAAAGGATGACCAGACCTGATAAGCCCTAAACTACATTATTATTTTGTTGCGTGTGTGTGTGTGTGTGCATGCAGGTGTGTGTGTGTGTGTGTGTGTGTGTGTGTGTGTGTGTGTGCATTTTGAGGACACTACACTATTTGTGTCTTCATACGTAGGCTACTGTGCATTTGTTTGGGTTTGTGCATGGGCTCACAGTTGTGTGTATGTGTGTGTATATGTGTGTGTGTGTGTGTGTATATGTGTGTGTGTGTGTGTGTGTATATACGTGTGTGTGTGTGTGTGTTTGTGTTCCCATGACTAATACATGCTAGTGCTGCCTGCCCTCCCTCAGCTCTGTGCTGTGCTGGTGGTTTCTGACTAACTGTGGCAGGACTGTAATGTGATTGTAGCAGCGATGTGCCGTCCCACTGTCTCTAACCGTACAGGCACACTCTCCATCATGCTAATTCTGGTGTGTGTGTGTGTGTGTGTGTGTGTGTGTGTGTGACTGAGAGAGAAACCGAGAGAGACAGATTTGATTTGTGGACACACTTGAATCTGTATTTTTTATTTATGTTGGTGTGTGTGTGTGTGTGTGTGTGTGTGTGTGCAAATGTGTCTGCATTTTAATGTGTGTGAGAATGCGTGTGTGTGTGTGTGTGTGTGTGTGCACGTGCACGTGCACTGCCCATGCACATAGATTTACAAGCGTGCATGTGTATGGACATGTGCATCCTTCCACTTTTGTTTGTGTGTATGAGTCTTTGTGCATTTGTGCCTGTGTGCACTTTTGTGTGACTGTGTGTGTGTGTGTGTGTGTGTGTGTGTGTGTGTGTGTGTGCGTGCATGTGCATGTGCGTGCGCGTCACCACCACCACCAGAGCCATACACTGGGGAATGATCTCATCCATATTCTCCAAGCAGCAGCAGCAGCAGCGGTGAAATCGCTCAGCTCACTGACTCCACACAGCACCATAAAACCCCACCAGGCAGCCGGCACTGTCCTTCACTCCACGGCTCCCATTACACCCTCTCCCCCTCTGCTAGAGACGAATGAGCCACAATATTAACTGCAGATCTATGAGGGGAAAGAAAGCCTGTTCAGGTTCTGAGAATTACACCCCGTGTAGGTAAGAAAATACAGGAAACTGTTGTTGCACGTCAAACATTTGTTCTGCAGGAGCTTCAAAATAATGACCTATGGGGGGCGTGTGCCATGTGAAGCAACAGTGCAGCATGCATGTGGCAATGAAGACGATGGTTGCATGGCATGGCTACTTGAGAAGATGTTGAACCAAACACAAAGGAGGCTGTGTGGTTTTGCAGAGACGTGCGTCATTATTGCAATGCACAATCAAAAGCTTAAGCAGTGGCAGTGAGATGGAGAGGTTTAGGGGAGTAGATTGTCTCCATGTATCACACTAAAACAACAACTGTCTCAATGCACATCGATATTGAATTCCTTGAATCAGGCTTGGTTTTCTGGATCAGCAACATTACAACCGACCAATGAGTGAGGATTGCTGTAGGATGTCTGTAGGATGATCACGTAAGAAAGAAATGTCAGACGATGAGAAATAAGAGAACACATGAAGAACAAATTGAAAGCAATAATCCTCTGGTTCCTGCTGGTCATTTGGACTCTTCTGACACATAGAAGCAACACACACACACACACACACACACACACACACACACACACACACTACCGCAGCCACTCCTTCCCTTTGTCCCTTTGT
This sequence comes from Hoplostethus atlanticus, assembly GCA_034670405.1. Lineage (NCBI taxonomy): Eukaryota > Metazoa > Chordata > Actinopteri > Trachichthyiformes > Trachichthyidae > Hoplostethus > Hoplostethus atlanticus. The sequence goes on from JAXDDX010000098.1 coordinate 1,001,491, forward strand.
CCTGTCCGATCAGAAGCCAGCTCTTCTCCTCGCCTCCTAGAGCATGAGTCTCTTGCTAGCGTGCCCAACCACCATGTCTAACAGTGATTGATGCGCCGCTCGCCCAGACAGCTCCGGTGTGTGTGTGTGTGTGTGTGTGTGTGTGAGCGTGGGCGGGTGTGTGCACATGCATGCGCGCCTGTGTTTGACCTTCAAATCACCCTCTGTCCCCACAAACTCCCTTAACTCCCTCTATTTGTGTCTCCACCTTGGTATGTTCCAGCCGGGAAGTTGTGTAGCGCTGGACTGGGTCGAACGCCACCAGGGGAGGCGGTTTGGGGTTTGGGGCGGGGGGGGGGGGGGGGGGAACTGGCTGCTATGTTATGGTGAGAGTGGATGATAAGAAGAGAGTGGGCGGGAGGAAAATAGAGAAAGAGTGAGAGTAAGAAAGAGAATGGAAATGGAGGGAGGGACAGCAAGCCAAAGATTAGCAGAGAGACTGGAAGGGAAGGAGGTGCATCATGGGAAAAGGGTGTGATGGCGTGAGAGAGGCGAGGAGGGGGCGGGGGGAGAAAGAGAACGAGAGAGAGAGAAAAAGTAGTGCCACATGAACCAAAACGGAGGGAGCAGATGGCTACGAGGGAGAGAGGGATGACGAGGGGGTGACAGACGACCAGGACCCGGAGTCTCTGCCTCCAGATGCTCTCTTGTCTCTTGCACTCAACGTAGTAGTGGACACGTTTCAGCGTCATCCAGTCAGAAGAACAACAGATACCTCCACTCGTCTACCTCCTCCTGTCTTCTAACCTCTCTCTTTCTTCCATTCACATTCCTCTGAATCCTATTGGCCCCCCTCGCTATTTCCATTTAAACCGCCTCCCCCACCCCCATCTTTTACTATTCTGCACATATCGCTCCATGTTGCCTGCCCCCTATTTCTCACCCCGCCTCTTCCTCTTCCTCCTCCTTCCCTCTGTCACCCCCCCACCTCCCTTCTTTCTCTCCTCACCCCCGTTCTTTCTCTCCCAAGACCGTGATTTGTGGATTCTGTCACATTCTGGCAGCTGGATCCTCTGTCTGCCCCCCTTAGAGAGAGCGAGAGAGAGCGAGAGAGAGATAGATTGGGAGAGAGAGAGAGAGAGAGAGAGAATGGGGGGACATAAGGGTCTAGCTACCTCAGAATAATTACACTTTTCCTCTCCCCATGCGCTGTCATCCTTAAGGTACTGTGAAATGTAGGCCGCCACGCTAAAAATAAATCAGACGGCGGTGATGTTTTGTTCACTTTTATGAATGGCTCCCCATTCTTAAAAGACCGTGGAGCGATACCGGGGTACACTTTCACTCCAATTTATGATTTTAATGTTTTTCTAAAAGTGCGAACAACCTACTTTGGACTGTTAATGGAACAAGAGGCTCTCGGCTTTGAATCTAGAGGATGATCGGTTGTGTTGACGGCTCACGCTGAGCTCATGTAGCATCGATGGAGATTTGCACTAGCACGCTACAGCCGATACTCCAGATGAGGCTAACGAGCTGCAGTAGCCTCCAGCTTCACACCCCGCCACTGCAGGAAGAGAAAAGTGGGTTTGGCCGAGCATTGCTCAATCAATGCTCAGGTTTTCCATGTGACGTATACGATCACGCCTACAGTTTTCAGTGGGCTGTTCATTTGGGTTCAGGCTTGCAGACAAAAGCCACATGAACTCGCAAGCAGCTTGTTTATTGGATAACTTGTCATCCCGCGAGGTTCCAGGTTCTCGTCATGGGGGGGGGTGGGGGACAAAACAAATCCAATTCCAGTCCCTGTAACTTTAGCTAGGCATGATGGATTAGCCTGTGCTCTTTGCTGTAATTTACCTTCCTCTGGTGTTCATACCAGTTAGGAGAACATGAAGGAGTAGCTGAATACGAGCATCAGTCCAGACTGAGGTTTGCCCTCGGGTTCATTCTGTTATGCTAGGATCTCCAAGCATGAGGAACCGCTGGCTATCAGATGTCAACATCCGTCTCCTTATACCCATAAAACATTTCTCTCCTACTTTTTGGGGTCATTTCCGCACCACAGTTTGCCTGGAAAATGACTGAGACGCATTTTCAGGTGTTATTTGGTGCCACCCGAGTTTGAACGGCGTTGTTCATGTGAGCTAAAATAAGTGTTTTTGCACTAAAGTTTGAGATAAGAAAAAAAAACAGTCCTGTTGTTGATTACAGAAGCTGTAGAAATCTTCCACGTCAAACCACGTCGGCACAAAGTCACCAGCAAGTGGCACAAACTTCTCAGCTCACTGACCCGAGTTACTTCCACTTTTGACTTTTGTGCAACCTTTATTTACCCGGGGAAGGTTTTGCCAAGCGTGCACCCTCGGCACCGTCCTGATTCTCATTCATACAGATGCACACATTCACACCTGGGAGCTGCCCAGTACAAACAGTGTGTTGGCCAGCGAGGAGAAGGTGGAGGTTAAGTGCCTCGGGTACCTCGTTGATGCTGGGGAGAACATTGCTCATTCACTTTCACTGCGTGGACTTTCCCTGCACGTCTGGAGATTTGAACCATTGACCTTCAGACCGCCTGCCTCTCTATAACCAGCCTACAACTACCTTGTATGGTGAAGGAAACTTCCACCCTCCGATACTTTTGCTCTGTTATGAATCTTCTGTTATGCTCAACGTCTTCCAGGAGTTGTTTTTCAGATGAAGTGCTGTAATTTACCTCTTTGTTCAACCCACTTCAAACTCCCTAATCTTCTTCTACTTCAGATAGCGATTTCCTTTAGTTCGCAGAATGTCTGGGAACACGCCTGGACTTGTTGTATTTAGCTGGGTTTCATGTGTAGGTGGAGAAAGCGATGCCGACAGCATAGTAAGAGCAGGAGAGCGAGAGTTTCCAGTCAAGAAAAAGTCAAGAGTCACACTCCTTTTCTGAAAAAGCAACATTTCTTCTCGAGGTTACTGTTGGTGTCTCTTCCTCTTCTACGATGGATTCCTCCCCGTATTGAACGTCAGGGTAAAAATGGTGAGTATAGAAAGATTCTGAGGGGCTGACACTTCAATTCTAGCTATCAAACTCCATCGTAGCCGCACTGAAAACATCTCAGTGTGATGTCATAATGGGTATAATTATGACATCACAAGTGGCATAAGTGGGTATAAGCTTCGTCGTATGCTCCCTCCAAAATATCACTCTGAGCGTCAGTGAGGAAGAGTCGTAGCGTCATGACTTCATATGCCAAGGTCGGGGACGGTGACATTTGCAACGTGTGATTCATCCTGTTATTGGCGGAGATGGGCCGGCTGCAGCGTAGCGCCCCGGGGGCTGATGGGAAACACACTCACCGCGCTAAGCAGCAGGCTTAGATGACGACACACACACATATACACAGACAAATACAGGACAAATACATTCCATACACACACACACACACACACGTTTGTATACTATACTTGTAAGACCCTTTTCCCCCTAACCCCTAACCCTAAACTTTACCTCTTCACTACCTGACCAACCTAAACCTAATCCTAATCCTA
>JAXDDX010000098.1:1007500-1062500 GCA_034670405.1 Hoplostethus atlanticus
AATATAGAGCAGGTGGATGTTTTGTGTGTGTGTGTGTGTGTGTGTAGGAGAACACTCCTTTCCTTTCTCTTCTGTAAGATAGATGAAGTCTGTCTCTTACACAGCGGTATACCAGCAGTGGTGTATGGGTTCACTTTGTACTGGGACTCTCTCTCTCTCTCTTTCTCTCTCTTTCACACACACACACACACACACACACACACACACACACACCTGCCGGTCTGTTTCTATGGTTTCTGGAGAAGGCTCGGCCTCTGTCGGTGATTGATGCGCTGTAGCTTGAGTCACGTCGATGAGACTTCTTAACCACAACGAGGAACAAAGAACAGAGACAAACTTTCTGCCTCTTTCAGAATCCGTTCTGTCTTCACATGCTCAACCTCAACACAGTGAATGCGACTGTCACAGGTCTCAATCTACACATACGAGGGTTCCTGGGACAAACCGGGACTCCGTGGCCTGATGTGTGTGTCTATTTGAGGGTCTGTGACATGAAAACTGTGGGAGAACTCCTGAATCTGCCTCGCCTGGCTGTCCGTCTGCCTGGCTGTCCGTCTGCCTGGCTGTCCGTCTGCCTGGCTGTCCGTCTGCCTGGCTTGTCCGTCTGCCTGGCTGTCCGTCTGACCCGTCTCTCTCCACCCGTCACGGCCGGTGCTCTCTAAACTCCGCGGTCGCCACGCAGCACATCGGCTGTCACAACAGACCTGACTCCCCCTCCGAGGATCACGCATGGTCGAGTGTGATTAGGTTAAACACACTCTCTGAGATGATGTGATGTGACGTGGCATTGTGGCGCTGCATGTGTGTGTGGGTGAGAGAGAGAGAGAGAGAGAGAGAGAGAGTTTGTAGTTCTTTCATCCATGTGTGTTTTCTCTTTAGCTGTGTGCTGATTGTTGTGTTTCTCACATGTTTTTTTTCTTTCCTGCATGTGTGTGTGTGTGTGTGTGTGTGTGTGTGTGTGTTTGTGCGTGCAAGGACTCCCAAGCTACTTTCCACTGGCCTTCGCTTGTGAGACTGATTTTAATCAGATATTTTACAGCAGCGTGTGGCTTAGCTTGGAAACACACACACACACACACACACACACACACACACACACACACACACTTACTATGCAGAGCCTAGCGCAGCCAATGTTTCTTTAGCGATAACTAGATCAATTTAAGCTCACAGTAGGCGTGACCTTCAGAGGCAGGAGGAGATGTCGCTATTAAAGGCACATTCCTCTCTTCTACTTCCCGTTGGTTTCTACTCTGAAGTCACGTCATGTCAAAGCTTTGTACCTGGAATTTCAGTTTCATTTCTAGAAGGTGTCATGACCGCGGCGCTACGCCAAACGATTTATAACATCATTTTGAATAGGCGGCAATAGAAATAGACAGTATTTTGTCACTTCCTGAAAAGGAGGTGATGTGAGACACTTCTCTCTCTCCTTTCAACTGATAACTAAGCGTGGTTTGATGTACGCTTGCTGGTTTGATCATGGAAAATTACAGTCGTTGACAGTGAACATGACAGCGCACGTGTACATCCTCCGGGAGGAGTGTAGAACAATGAAAGGGGAACTAATTGGATATATCAGCTGGTCAAAGACGTGCTGCTCTGTTGCCTGTGCCTCTTCCCTGCGTTGAAGGAAGCATTTCAGACAGGACACATGCACTGGTGGCCTTGTATCGGGGTTCGGCTCATACGTAGATATATCTCCATCATGTCCATCACCACAATAAGGCTTCTACGCCTTCATGCACAAGGTTATGCACATTTTCTCTCTCTCTCTCACACACACACACACACACAATACACCTTCAGCTCCCTCACCGGTAATTGACACGAGCGCTACCCTTGGCCCGATGCATTAAACGGGAGATTGTTGAGTCCACGCGGCTCCTCGGTGACAGGGTTATGCCTCATTATGACGGACTAACAGAGCCAAGATGGAGCCCAATCCCTCCCAGTCGCGCCGTAACCGTAATGCTATCAGTGAGCCTGCAGCAGTCGAGGCTAATCCCAGGCCATTTAATGTATAGCCACGCACCTCACTCAGGGGCTCAGCAGCAGCTCGTATCAGCTTCCCACAGACACACACACACACACACACACACACACACACACACACATAACACACACATGCAGTCTGCACCCGTGGAAATCCCCAGCTTCCCTTTGAACCGCCTCACCAATTGTTGCCACTCACACACACATGCACACACTGTTCATTCGTACACAGTCAGAAAACCTTTCTAACACTGAGACGTTTCCCCTATTCTCACAATCTCACCCGACTGGAGGTTTAAAAAATCAACCCGTCTCGTTCGATTCTTCCACATCTTGCCTTTATGATTGAAGTCGATTGACAGGAGTACGCTACGTTTTGGGGAGATCAGCCCGTTGAGAACATGAGACGCCAAAACCATCCGCTGGTTCACTCTGGTGCTCCATGCTAACTCTTTAGCATACACTACAAGTGATAGTAGCTAGCATGATCTCAAAAGTGAGAAACCCTAACCCTAAGTAATCTTAAAAGATGTATGGCTAGGTCTGGTAGTTTTCTGTAGGAAGTTAAAATAACATACTGTTCTCACCTTGCAGGGACTACTTTCCCTGTAACCATAGGAAGTGAACCTGGTGGGAGACTGTGCACAGCGGATGAATACATGGTTGCTCACCTGAAATAAACTACTTCTACTGTATTGATTTCATATTTTTAAGATCTACAGGCCTTGCAATAAAAACCAACAACAACTTTTTTTACTGGAAGGTTTGTCTTCTTACTTACCCACCGTTCTCTATCACTCAACGTAGTGTATGATAAAGAACCTACCAGGGACATGTTGACCAACGGACCGATCTCCCAACAACTGATGAACCTTTCCCCTCCATTCACCTCTTCAGTCATTCCATTTCCTGGAGAGGGTCGGTGGTCCTCTCTCTCTCTCTCACACACACACACACACACACACACACACACAAAGAAAACCACAGGAGACACAGATTGAAGCACACACATGTACTTATATGAACACATGCAGAGAGAGAACAGAAACAATGAAAAGTAACACAACCCATTTTTAAGGTCAAATGTGGAAAAACTGTGTCAATCCATAATGGTTGACCCTCAGCATGGATGGTGGGATGTGGATGGAGGAGGGGACACAATAAATCCTCACATCACCCACGCTTCACACCCCTAGTGCAAACACACTCACACACACACACACAGACACACACACACACACACACACACACACACGTTAAGAGGCTTGCCTGTTTGTGCTGAAGCATCATTTGTCTCTATTGAGCTGTGCTGTATGCATCATCTGTCCACCTAGGTTGTCTTTTCTCTGTGTGTGTGTGTGTGTGTGTGTGTGTGTGTGTGTGTGTGTGTGGGGAGGGCTGGGGGGACGCTGCTGCTTCGTGGGGCTGCAGAGCGGGGTCTAGCGTCCTTCAAATGACTGAGAGAAAATAATCTGCAGTGCTGGATCAATGCACAAGCCCCCCTGGAACACTGGGTCCCACACACACACACACACACACACACACACACACACACACACACACACAAGCAAACAGCGGCAAACTGTGTGTATAAGTGACAACCTAACCAATTTAAAGGAGCACAGAGTGATCCCTTTAAGCTGATCCTGGACCAGACAGGAGTAATCCCTACATTTATCACTACAACAGAGGCCAATCAGCAGACCTGGCTTCAGATCAGAAGGCTCAAGACAGACAGACAAGCTTTATCGATGAAGCACTCGTCTAAAGTCGACTGCAGCAAAGTGATGAAACACACAATGGAAAGGTGAAAACAGGAAACACATTCTAGAGAAAACTGGTTCAATTGGTTCAATTGGTTAAGATTAAAGTGGATGAGGTCAAAAACAATTCCATGTAGTCTCTAAAAAGTAAAGTGGGTTTTTAAGAAGTGATTTAAAAGATGATACTGAAGTTTTCCTGTCAGTAAGCCTGTCAGTGCCTGTCTGTATTTCTGTCTACCCTCTGTCTGCGTGTGTGACTACACCGTTGATTGGCCAATATCTGTTATCAATTCATTGATTTTCTGGCAATTTGTGTCGTCTGTCTGACTGAGTTTAGTTTTAGTGACTCGCCGACGTCGTGATCTGCCTCTGGCCCCGGCGTGTTAACACTCCCACTCTGGAAATCTGTCCTAGTTAGTTGACTTTTAACAGTAGAGACACAGAACTAGAATCAATAGAGCGGTGAAATGTAGTTATACTGTATGTAGGAATGAATTTTCTGATCTTATTTTATGTATCAGGGCTTTAAAAATGTATTTAATTGAATTTAGTTTAGTTAGTTTTTTTTTTCTTGTTGCATTTTGTTGTTTTCTACCATGTTGTGAGATTCTAGTATCTAAATTCAGTTTTGTCTTTATTTTCATTTGTTTTGATGTGACATGTGATGGATGTAAGCCCATTTTTTTTTTCCTAACCTGCACAAATTGTAATTAATCTCTTTTTTCTGTGTCATCTCTGTTTTTATTGCATAGCTTCTGCTGTAGGTTTCATCACTCTGCTGCTAAACTCAACTCAGCTCAACTCAACTGAACTCCTGAACCCCAAAATATCAATATCAACATCAGGTGTAGTCGTTGTAGTTCTGTGATCCTCTCTGGGTGACTTTAGAGTTCAGAAACCAAGGGAGGGATCAGACAGCTCAGTCTGCAGACACCCGGGGTATGATTTAGAGAGAGAGAGAGAGAGAAGAGGGGGGAGGAGGTGAGAGAAAACAGAGAGGAAAAGAAAGAGACTTTGAGGGAGGCAGGGCTAAGAGGAGGGAGAGAAGAAGAAAACGAGGGGGGAGAGGATGAGAGAAGCTTGGAGACTAATGAGAGGGAAGTGAAGAGGAGAAGGCTGAGGCAGCAGAAGAGAGAGAGAGGAAGAGGAAGACCAGACCACAGGAGGGTTATCAGGCTGATTCACACCAGACGGGGGGGATCCTGGTCATGACTGATGGTCGGCAAAGATTAGCTGGTAGTGTGAGGGGGTTGACAGATCGACTGGCAGACTGATCTGAGCAGCCCCTGGTAACCAACATGTCTGACATCTGAACAAGTCCTGAGCGAGTCCTGCCATGTGTGGGGGATCGCAGACCGCCAGCAGCCAATGAGATCTGATCTCACAGCGAGGTGCATCAGTGACGCATCAGGAGAATCATGTTTCCAACTGAGGGACATCGAAAGAAATCGGTTAAATCCGTTGTCACGTGTGTGATGGAATACGTTTTCAAAACCGGCTAGGAGTTTGAAAGCCTCCTAGTGAGTTTCTTTGGCCGTGTGAGCAGAGGCGTGGTTCAGGTGTGGCGAGGTATATGGCACTCACCGTACCTTGGAGGTTCATAGATGGGTTTTTTGGTGTGAATGAAAATGGATGAAAACATAATAAAACACAGTAAAAACACACAATAAAAGAAAACGTGATATCATTTTGTTTGACCAATATTGTATTGACCGTTATTCTTGTTGTCCCTAGCCTATATATTATTAGACAAACTCACACAACACATGATTTACTGACTGACTTAATACTATCGATTGTTCTGTGGAGAATCTGAACTCTCTCTTTTATTGTTTTTAGAGGAAACCCAGACGACACCTGTACCTGCACCTCCACCCTTCTGCTGTTTTCACTCCACTGAGCTTGTTGGAGCCAAATCATGTGAAGTTATGGACAAGAATCAAGTTTATGATTTATGAAAATTGAGTTGAGTTGAGATTTTGGTGCAGCTACAGCGATATTACAAGCAAAGGAAACAGGTGTGTTGATGCGACTGTATTTCACTCCTGGCTAAAAGTTTGTTTTAAAGTAATAGAAACCATTATGGAGCTTTATCGTCCTTGAAGACTAAATGTATTGCAACTGTACGTTACATGATTTTATTTAATAAACTGGACACTATTTGCTCCTCGTGTCTCGGCCTATTGCTGCATCTAGACTACTAGCTGACTCCTTAGGTATTTGGTCTGTGATCAGTGGTTCTAGTCAAACAGCGTTGACTTCAGATTTCCCCCAGTTATATTTCAGGATTTCTCCTTTCACAACTCAACAAAACTGACTTTTCAATGGCAGAATAAAAAAAAAATAAGAAAATCTTCACACACACACCCCCCCAACACGCTACCCTGCCATACCTTGGCTTTTGTTGAAATGACGCCACTGCGTGTCAGTACAGTTGGTGGAGGGAGAGAAATGGCCTGAGGGGGAGGAAAGGGGAGAGAGAGAGAGAGAGAAGGGAAGAAGTAATAAGAAGTTGAAAACGGAGCTTCACATTTCCCTTTTCCAAGTCAGACAATCACAGACAGTTGCAGGTACACAGGAGTTCAACTGAGAGGAAGAAGAGGATGAAACGGGAGACTGCAAGACGAAGAGGAAGAAAGAGGAAACTCAGCGAAGGAAAATTAAAGCTTAGTGAAGGAAAAGAAGACTTAAAGAGGGCAAGAGGAAAAGTTAAAGAAGTTAAAAAGAAGATGAGCGAACGAGAGAGAGAGAGAGAGAGAAGTACAATAAGAGAGGAATGGAAAAGGGCGGGGGTGGAAGGAAGCAGAAAATGGAGCTCGGGAGAAGAAGGGGAATAAGAAGATTAAGAGGCAGCAGATGAGGATGAATGGGGTTGACATCCTGGAGTCTGTCTGAAGCCTAATCTGGTGAACGCCACCGTCGCTTCCACTCCAATCCATTTACATTTCCTTGTCAGAGATTCCCTGGTGAGCCAGCCGGTGAGATAAACAACCCACAGTGAGGGTAAGGGAGGCGGGTTCCCAACTGCAGCACAGAGCTTTTCCTTCAGATACTTCCTTCCTTCCTTCCTTCCTTCCTTCCTAGTATTTCTTTCTTCCCCCTGCATCTCTTTCAGGTTCTTTTATCAGGTTCCCAACTGCACCACATAGCTTTTCCTTCTCCAAGTCAGATACTTCCTTCCTTCCTTCCTTCCTTCCTTCCTCCCTAGTATTCCTTTCTCCCACTGCATCTCTTTTCCTCCCTCATTCAACTTTATGAGTTGAACTTCAAAAGCATTTGCCATTTTCATGTATGAAAACAACGTATGCAGTGGAGCTGATTGCGGGGGCGGGACTAAGAGGGGAGGGGATCAGTACATTATCGCACAGCATGAACATCTGCATCAAAATCATTGACATCACAAAGTTCGGTTTGGATTGCAATGACCATGTAATCAGATTACTGTAATCCCATGACATGTAATCCACTCCTCTGCAACGTTAAACGTGAAGGCGGCAGTGAAGGTCAGTAGAAGGTCACAGCAGCCAGCAGGGAGAGGCAGCGAGGTCACGATCAATTGTTTCTGGTTCACTAATAATATGCACACACATACACACACACACACACACACACACACACACACACACACACACACACACTCATCCAGATGCTAACAAACAGGTTGTGTGGTGACCCTGGATCAGATGTCCATAGAGGACGGCAGGTAACAGGATGTCTGGCTGACCTGCATACGGTCATGCATGGGTGCATGTTTGCATGATCCTGCTTGTATGAACACACACACACACACACACACACACACACACACACACACACACTCATTGTAAGAGATTGTATGGGTGTATATGCAGCAAAATGTTCCCACTACAGTCTTGCTCAGCGTTCTTTCTCGCTCTCTCTCTGTCTCTGTCTCTGTCTCTCTCTCTGTCTCTGTCTCTCTCTCTCTCTCTCTCTCTCTCTCTCTCTGTCTCTCTCTCTGTCTCTCTCTCTCTCTCTCTCGCTCTCTCTCTCTCTCTCTCTCTCTGTCTCTCTCTCTCTCTCTCTCTCTCTCTCTCTCTCTCTCTCTCTGTCTCTCTCGCTCTCTCTCTCTCTGTCTCTCTCTCTCTCGCTCTCTCTCTCTTTGTCTCTCTCTCTGTCTCTCTCGCTCTCTCTCTCTTTGTCTCTCTCTCTCTCTCTCTCTCTCTCTCTCTCTCTCTCTCTCTCTCTGGTGGCGGTGTAGCTTACAAGCTCAGTACAGATATAATTGGCACTGGCCCCATGTGGCACTGTAGTGAAGATCCACAAAAAAAAAAAATCAAGGACGCACAGATGTAAACAAACACACATTCTCTCTCTCTCACACACACACCCACCCTCCCTCCCACCCACACACACACACACACACACACACACACACACACACACACACACACAATTATGCACATACACACAAACACCACCCCCCCGCCTCTGGTTCGTCTTTTCACTTAACACCCGTCCTGCAGGCTCCCATGATACTCATTTCCTTGTTTTGATTTCAATGTCACACTGATCTTCTTTCTCTCTCTCTCACTCTCTCTCCCTCTCTCTCTCTCTACCTCTACCTCTCTCTCTCTCTCTCTCATCCTCTCCGCCTGTTTTTTTTCAGTTTCTCTCTCTGCCCATCTCTGTTTCTTCTACCTATTTCCTCCCCCCCCTCGCTCTCTTTGTTTTTCTTTCTCTACCCGCTCCTCCTCTTCCTCTCTCTCCTCCTCTTCCTCTCTCTCGCCTCCTCTTCCTCTCTCTCTCCTACTCTTCCTCTCTCTCTCGTCCTCTTCCTCTCTCGCGGGCCAGAAACATGCAAATTCCGCCCCACAAACGTTAATCCCTGCCTGTCTCCCTCTCCGACAGAGATCTGGTTCACCGTCCGCCCAGCTCAGACACCCTCCGCTGGGTGTCTGGTGTTCGAAGGTTACCTGGGAGAACTCCTGAATGAAGCATCACACACAGTCCAGGACATCAACGAGTCAATGTGTTTCACAGGCGGCTTGCAGTAACAACCAGGGACTGTTACTCATCTGTATACGTAGTAACTGGATTCTCTCTGATGCAGGTGATGATTTAGTTGTAACAATAGAGATGATGTTGAAACTGATGATGGAAACATCAGGGGGCAAACAAACAAACAAAGAGGGCATGTGACCATTTTGACATGGGACAATTTCAGTGATTTCCATTCTCAGCTTCATTCAAGAAGAACTGCAAATCATACTATTGTCTGATCTGGAGCAACGTGGCTGCAAGCCGTCATCCATCGAGCGGGTTGTGTTTCCGTCTGTCAGTCAGCTTGTCTGTCTGTGTGCAAAATATCTAAAAAAAAAACTATGATTGGATTTCCATGAAATGTGGTGGGTAGATTGACTCCGAGCCAAGGAACAATTGATTGGCAGTGATCCGGATCTGGGATTTCCACCATTAGACAATTATATATATTTTTGTTGCCGTGGTAGATAGACACTTGTTTCCAAATCCTAGGGGTATGTTTGTTTTCAGGGCCAAGAAGACCCTGGTGCAAAACCAGTAAAGGAAAAGCGAGATCCTCTTGTTTTTTGTTGGGGGAGCGGTGCTGTCCGTGGTGCTGAAACCAGCTCACAGTCACTCTGGGAAAGACTTAAACCAGGAAGGGTTTTTGGAACGCCGTGGTTTTCCCAGATCTTGTTTCCTCTTTCCCTGTCACTCCTGCCATCTGTTCTCCTCCTTCTCCTTCTCCTTCTCTCTCTTACTTACCTCGCCTGATACCCTCCCCGTCTTCCATTCTCATTTTCATAATCTCTCATTGTTTCACTTACACACGCACCTTATGTTTCCTCCTCTCTCTAAATGACTCGTCCTTCTTTCCTCCCTCGCTTCTTTCCTTTCCAGTATTTTGTTTCTTTACCTTTCTGTCTCTATCTTACCCAGTATTTCCTCCCTCTTCCTCCCACCTCTCTCATGTTGCGTCTGTGCTGTGTGTGAGTGAGTGAGACAACGCTCGTATGTGTTTTCGTCTGCAGTACGTTCAAGTGCAAGCATGCAAGCGAACATGCTAGTGTGTGTGTGTGTGTGTGCATGCGTTCCCATGAGGGAGCGGTGGCGTGTCTATATGCATGTGTTCATAGAAGTACATGTGTGTGCTTCAATCTGTGTCTCCTGTGGTTTTCTTTGCGTGTGTGTGTGTGTGTGTGTGCGTGTGTGTGTGTGTGTGTGTGTGTGTGTGTGTGTGTGTGTGTGTGTGTGTGTGTGTGTGTGTGCAGGGTGACTCCGCCTCAGGGCAGCTCTCCACACCAGAGCAGAGCAGCGACTGACCAGCTGTCCCCCTTGCAGCTAGCAGCATGCTCCCTCTTCTATGTATCCTCTCAATGCTTTCCCTCTATTTATCACTTATCTCTCTCTCTCTCTCTCTCTCTCTTCTGTCATTCCTTCACTTTGCTCTCCCTCCTCCTGTACTCGTACTCTCTCTTTTGATCTCTTTCCACCACTTTCTCCCCCCTCATAATGCCACAGCATGGCGGAGAGAGTGAGAGAGAGAGAGAGAGTTTAAGCAGTTTTCCTCCCCGTCGCCAGCCTCTCCTCTTTCATGCTTCATTTGACACAATGTCACACCCACCCCTCGTCATCATCATCATCATCGGCTCTTTCATCTCTCTCTTTCTCTTCCTCTCCTGACGCTGTTTCTCTCCCTCGTTGTCTGTTGCTTCCTCTCACACCTGCCCTCCCTGTTTGCTTGTTTCTTTCCCTCCGTCTCAGTAATGTCATTGTTACTGTACTGTCTCATTTAACCTCCTCTAATTTTCCTCCCTCCCTCCCTCCCTCCCTCTGCTTGCCATTACTTTGTTATTTGACTTTGTTCAATACCTCTCTCTTCCTCTGTCATTCCCTCTCTCTCTCTTCACGCCTCTTCCCTCCATAATATGTCTTCTAGCTCTCTCTCTCTCCCCTCTCCTGTCTCTGAGTTTCATCGTTTCATTGGTTGTAACCGTTGTTTGACCTCGATACTTTGCCTCTTGCCTCCTTTCCTCTCCCCCTTGCTCGTCTCACAGCCTCAGACTTTACATCATTCCACTTTTATCCCTCGGTTCGTCTCTTACAAGGTATTAAAAATATATCTGCCTTGAAAACGAGGACAGGAGTGGAAGACAGATAGGGAAACATGGGGATGTGGAGCACCGACAGTGAAGGTGTCTGATCCCATGTATTGTCATCCCACTCATCACGATAGCATCATGCTATGCTCCTCCACTGCGCTGCTGGATTCTCACCTCTGCAGCTGCATGTCACACTGCATGAATGCGGCATAGTGATAGCATGCGCTTTGGTACATACAGTGTGTAAATGTATGATATGTATCTCACTTACTGTTGCACATCCTGTACAAGTTCCTAGCATGAAAATGTGTTAGCATGTTTGTAATTGTAGTAGGAAATGCCTGTTGATTGTGAAATAATAAATAGCCTTTTTCTAATAATAGTAAAAAAAGTAAAATAAATAAATAAATAAAGACAATAATTTGGTGTCCAAGTTCATTTTGTGTAAGTTTATACCTGCCATAGGGGCGTTGTGGGCAAGCATCACTTTGTTTTGGGGACCACGAGCCAAAGAGGTTGAGAACCACTGATGTAAGAAAATAACATTTCAAAATAAATTCCAAATTGTTGACTGTTATGAAACCAGGTATGAAACCAGGTATGAAACCAGGTATGAAACCAGGTATGAAACCAGGACCAACTCAGCCTCCAGCACACCTCAGAGTCAATCACCCTTTTGGAATCAGTTCCTGGATGAAACGTAAAAACCTTTCAGTCTTTCAAACGATCAACTGTTTCTTATTTCCATGCTCAGAAAAAAAACATTTCACAGACCGGCATCATCTTGAAATGTGAATCTGGATACAAATATAATACCGGGCGTCGACATATTGATGCAACATCATGGCGGATGCTTATATTGAGCAACAATAGCAACAATATTAAGCTATATCAATATTTTCCCCAATGCTTCAACCTGTTCTGGTACTAGTCTCATCTCTATTTCTTTTCTTCCTCCTTATCGCCCTGACCCCCATCTCTCTCTCTCTGTCCTTTTGTCTCCATCTTTCTCCACCACACACACACACACACACACACACACACACACACACACACACACACACACACACTCCCAGTCAGAGTAGCTGGGAGGATTAAACGTGTTTAATTAAGAGGTGATTATGTGTGGATGGCTGACATAGCAGGATCAGCACGGCTTCATCCCCCTTCTCCCCCCTCTGTCATCGCCTCCCCCCCAACTTCCCTTCCTCCTTCTGTCTGCTCTCCGTTTATCCCTCCTGTCACACCTGTGTCTCGCTCCATCCCTCCTTCTGCTTCCCTGTGTTTCCTTGCCCTGGTTGTGATGTCTTTATTTACAGGACTCGCGGCCTCTCTCTCTCTCTCTCTCTCTCTCTCTCTCTCTCTCTCTCTCTCCCGTCCCCCCCGGGGTGGTTCTTTTCTTTAACCTTTTTTTTCTGAGAGCCAGAAGGGAACCTGCTCCTGCCTGCATTGTATATATCTCTATAAGCAATCTGAGAGGAAAGAGAGGGAGAGAGAGAGTAAGAGCTTTGGATAATGGCATCTAAGTGTACATGAAAACAACAGAACAACAGGACAAAGCAAAGTGAGAGAGGAGGGGAAAGTGGGAGATAAGAGGGGAGGATTTAATTAGCAAGGGAAAACAGGGATGGAAGGAGCAAAGGGAGCAAGACTGAGGCGAGCAGAGTGCTAATAAGCACAGGAGGGGTGAAAAAGAGGCCGGAAACTTGTTTATTGCGAGGGTGGGAAGATGAAAGTAAAGGCAAAAGCCCGAGTGTGTGTGTGTGTGTGTGTGTGTGTGTGTGTGTGTGTGTGTGTGTGTGTGTGTTTGTGTGAGCATGACTGTGCGTGAAATGAGGAAAAAAAACTTTACAATATAATAACTTTAGATAGGAACCTGAGCATGAGCAATATGTGTGTGCGCTCTCATCATACATCATGAAGCCAAGTATACCTTGTTATTGTGAGCAGAGGGCGTTATCGCTGCCTCTTGGTGATGAGACAGCAACTTAATACAGATATTTACCAGCCAAGTAGTCATAAAACTCAACGTTGCTATGAAGTATAACTGGAGGAGATGATTGAGACACACTTGCGAGGCTACTGGGATCTTGTTTCTTTAAAGCACACTGCAGACCCACAGGAAACAACCTGCTATCTTGGGTCTCCATCCATAGTTTTAAAGAAGCACTGGTTTATATTGAGAGTGTGTGTGTGTGTGTGTGTGTGTGTGTGTGGTCATAGTGTGTAAAGAGGGAGACAGATGGGTCATGCTCTGTTCCCTCGATGGGCTCTGAGCTGGAATATGGCTAATTACATCTTAATTAAATATGACCTGTCTGGACAATGTGTGTGTGTGTGTGTGTGCTTAAGAGAGAGAGAGAGACATGTAGAGAGGAAGAGAGTGAGACCTAACTGTATATATAAGTGTGTGTGAGAGAAAGAGGAAGAGATTTGGTGTGTGTGTGTCGCAGCCAGTGAAAACAGGATGGAATTAAGCCCTCACTGCCCTCTGGAGCTTAATGCCAATGTAGTGTGTATGTGTGTGTGTGTGTGTGTGTGTGTGTCCATACTTTTCTGTGCCTAACTGCATGTATGTGTGTGTGTGTGAGCAGATTATTTGAGGGGATGATGCTTCAGTGAAGGGCTCACTCCTGCCAGAGTGTGCCCTATAAAGTGCCCTATTTAGGGGATTTCAGAGAGTTGAGTGGGGAAAAAGGCAGACTGTGAACGAGTATCATCATTAGGCTGTGTTAACAACCCCGTCCTGGATAGAGCGAGTATTATGTTCTCCCTCTCTGTTGGCACACACACGTCTGTTTGGTTTGAACTGCCCTAATAGGGACGGTAAGTGGAAGTTGGCATTTGGTGTGTCGTCCAGAATCCACATGCAAAATATAAACGGGCCAAAAATAAGGACTGTGTTGAGCCGGTACCCGTGAGATATACTACGTTCTGATCCAGGGGTTAAAGTACATCGGCTAGCACTGCCTTTTCTCCTAGTTACTTTTAATTTTTGTTAACGAAATGCTCGTGATTGGAGCACATTGAGCTACTTCCTGTTCCTCCTTCACCTCTCTTCGTTTTTCATTCAAATCATTCAGTTGCATATAGTTATTACATCTATAACCGATATGTAGCTACTTTTTTGGATGATTTTGAGTATAAGTATGTGTAATGTGTAATGTGTTAACTTATTATTTGGTGTCATACTGCTCGTCCAATCCCAACAGGTCTGATCAGAGCCCCTCCCTCATAGATGCCAATGCCAACAGCTGCTTTACTTGGAAGGGAGTCGATAGCGGCTAGTGGTTGCATGTTGTTGAGAGTAACTGGGCTACGGTTCACTGTGTCATGGTAACCTGCATGTGGAAACACATCTACCTCATCAGATGATTCACTGGGTTGTTACGTGTTTAGCCAATTCTCCACTGGACTTACATGATGGCGCCAGCCGGAGTTGATGACTCAATTGCAAAGCCTCTATTGTCACTAAAGTGGATACAGAGAAGTACACAAAGTTATGCACATGTAACAACAATGCACATAGACACACACACACACACACACACACCAACATTAAGGGAGCACATCCAAACTTGCTCTCATTGTTTTCATCATTTTGCTAGCACACACACACACACACACACACACACACACACACACACACACACACACACACATGGACTGACCGTTGTTGGAGAGCGTAGTCTTTATTTCAACGATCAACTGTTTCTTATTTCCATGCTCAGAAAAAAAACATTTCACAGACCGGCATCATCTTGAAATTTGAATCTGGATACAAATATAATACCGGGCGTCGACATATTGATCCAACATCATGGCGGATGCTTATATTGAGCAACAATAGCAACAATATTAAGCTATATCAATATTTTCCCCAATGCTTCAACCTGTTCTGGTACTAGTCTCATCTCTATTTCTTTTCTTCCTCCTTATCGCCCTGACCCCCATCTCTCTCTCTCTGTCCTTTTGTCTCCATCTTTCTCCACCACACACACACACACACACACACACACACACACACACACACACACACACACACACACTCCCAGTCAGAGTAGCTGGGAGGATTAAACGTGTTTAATTAAGAGGTGATTATGTGTGGATGGCTGACATAGCAGGATCAGCACGGCTTCATCCCCCTTCTCCCCCCTCTGTCATCGCCTCCCCCCCAACTTCCCTTCCTCCTTCTGTCTGCTCTCCGTTTATCCCTCCTGTCACACCTGTGTCTCGCTCCATCCCTCCTTCTGCTTCCCTGTGTTTCCTTGCCCTGGTTGTGATGTCTTTATTTACAGGACTCGCGGCCTCTCTCTCTCTCTCTCTCTCTCTCTCTCTCTCTCTCTCTCCCGTCCCCCCCGGGGTGGTGTTCTTTTTCTTTAACCTTTTTTTTCTGAGAGCCAGAAGGGAACCTGCTCCTGCCTGCATTGTATATATCTCTATAAGCAATCTGAGAGGAAAGAGAGGGAGAGAGAGAGTAAGAGCTTTGGATAATGGCATCTAAGTGTACATGAAAACAACAGAACAACAGGACAAAGCAAAGTGAGAGAGGAGGGGAAAGTGGGAGATAAGAGGGGAGGATTTGATTAGCAAGGGAAAACAGGGATGGAAGGAGCAAAGGGAGCAAGACTGAGGCGAGCAGAGTGCTAATAAGCACAGGAGGGGTGAAAAAGAGGCCGGAAACTTGTTTATTGCGAGGGTGGGAAGATGAAAGTAAAGGCAAAAGCCCGAGTGTGTGTGTGTGTGTGTGTGTGTGTGTGTGTGTGTGTGTGTGTGTGTGTGTGTGAGCATGACTGTGCGTGAAATGAGGAAAAAAAACTTTACAATATAATAACTTAGATAGGAACCTGAGCATGAGCAATATGTGTGTGCTTTCATCATACATCATGAAGTATACCTTGTTATTGTGAGGAAAGGGCGTTATCACTGCCTCTTGGTGACGAGACAGCAACTTAATACAGATCTTTACCAACCAAGTAGTCATAAAACTCAACATTGCTATGAAGTATAACTGGAGGAGATGATTGAGACACACTTGCTAGGCTACTGGGACCTTTTTTCTTTAAAGCACACTGCAGACCCACAGGAAACAACCTGCTATCTTGGGTCTCCATCCATAGTTTTAAAGAAGCACTGGTTTATATTGAGAGTGTGTGTGTGTGTGTGTGTGTGTGTGTGTGGTCATAGTGTGTAAAGAGGGAGACAGATGGGTCATGCTCTGTTCCCTCGATGGGCTCTGAGCTGGAATATGGCTAATTACATCTTAATTAAATATGACCTGTCTGGACAATGTGTGTGTGTGTGTGTGTGCTTAAGAGAGAGAGAGAGACATGTAGAGAGGAAGAGAGTGAGACCTAACTGTATATATAAGTGTGTGTGAGAGAAAGAGGAAGAGATTTGGTGTGTGTGTGTCGCAGCCAGTGAAAACAGGATGGAATTAAGCCCTCACTGCCCTCTGGAGCTTAATGCCAATGTAGTGTGTGTGTGTGTGTGTGTCTGTGTGTGTGTGTGTGTCCATACTTTTCTGTGCCTAACTGCATGTATGTGTGTGTGTGTGAGCAGATTATTTGAGGGGATGATGCTTCAGTGAAGGGCTCACTCCTGCCAGAGTGTGCCCTATAAAGTGCCCTATTTAGGGGATTTCAGAGAGTTGAGTGGGGAAAAAGGCAGACTGTAAACGAGTATCATCATTAGGCTGTGTTAACAACCCCGTCCTGGATAGAGCGAGTATTATGTTCTCCCTCTCTGTTGGCACACACACGTCTGTTTGGTTTGAACTGCCCTAATAGAGACGATAAGTGGAAGTTGGCATTTGGTGTGTCGTCCAAAATCCACATGCAAAATATAAACGGGCCAAAAATAAGGACTGTGTTGAGCCGGTACCCGTGAGATATACTACGTTCTGATCCAGGGGTTAAAGTACATCGGCTAGCACTGCCTTTTCTCCTAGTTACTTTTAATTTTTGTTAACGAAATGCTCGTGATTGGAGCACAGTGAGCTACTTCCTGTTCCTGCTTCACCTCTCTTTGTTTTTCATTCAAATCCTCCTGATTTTCAGAGTTGCATATAGTTATTACATCTATAACCGATATGTAGCTACTTTTTTGGACGATTTTGAGTATAAGTATGTGTAATGTGTAATGTGTTAACTTATTATTTGGTGTCATACTGCTCGTCCAATCCCAACAGGTCTGATCAGAGCCCCTCCCTCATAGATGCCAATGCCAACAGCTGCTTTACTTGGAAGGGAGTCGATAGCGGCTAGTGGTTGCATGTTGTTGAGAGTAACTGAGCTACGGTTCACTGTGTCATGGTAACCTGCATGTGGAAACACATCTACCTCATCAGATGATTCACTGGGTTGTTACGTGTTTAGCCAATTCTCCACTGGACTTACATGATGGCGCCAGCCGGAGTTGATGACTCAATTGCAAAGCCTCTATTGTCACTAAAGTGGATACAGAGAAGTACACAAAGTTATGCACATGTAACAACAATGCACATAGACACACACACACACACACACACACACCAACATTAAGGGGAGCACATCCAAACTTGCTCTCATTGTTTTCATCATTTTGCTAGCACACACACACACACACACACACACACACACACACACACACACACACACACACATGGACTGACCGTTGTTGGAGCGTAGCGCCCTGGCTGAGATGCCGTTGGCCCCTATAGGGTTGTGACCCCCGGTTCCATCCACCCCTCCAACCTCCCCCGGCTGCTTCAACAGCTCCGTCAGAGTCCTGGAGAGAGAGAGAGAGAGAGAGAGAGAGAGAGAGAGAGAGAGAGAGAGAGAGAAATTAATTTTGATGCTCTTTATGAAACATTTTGCTTACAAACAAACTGAAAGAGCAAAAAAGTAGAAAGGAGAAATATCAGGCAAAAGGGAGAAAGGAGAGGTTGAAGTGAAGAGGCAGGAAGGAGGGAGGGGTAGAGAGAGAGAGGGCGGGAAAGGGACAAAGAAAGAAAAAGAAAGATGATTGACAGAAGAAAGAAAGGAGACACAGATGTTCAAGTGCTTATCCAGCGTGATCAAAACAGTCTCCACCACGAGAGAGGGTGAAAACACGTCTGAAACAGGCCAATCACGTCTAGAAAAAAACAAAACAAAACAAACAAAAAAAAAATGCACAGAATGAAGATTGCAGAACGCAGGATAAATCAAGGATAAATAGGATGAGTCTCCAGATGTATGCCAACTGGGAGCATCAATCACTTTGGAGAGAACAAAACAACTTCCCCCATCTTGCCATCCTTTTATTGTTTGATGTCTTTGAACGCATCGTGATGCTTCTTCAAAACTGGAGCACAGGCAGGGAAAAAACGCCCCGCCGCTGCTAGACGAGGATTTGGGGCGAGAATGTTGTTTTTTTGAGGGCAGCCAGTCCATTTTACTCTGCTGAATTGGGCTGTCCAACTCCTTTTCACTGGTTAGTTTGAATAAGAGACTTGTCGGCGTTTCTTTCTCTATTGTTTTATGGCTATCAGAGTAAAACTTGTGTCGGAATAACCGGTTTATTTTGCAATCGATGACCATTCACTGTTAGAATTACATTATCTTCACTTCGTCGGCTCAGAGGCTGGTGAAAGCTGCACAACGCCGAACGACCACGCAATCTTTCAGGTTCAAGTGTATTAATTCTGCAGTGCAATCGGGTGGCGGCCCGAGGGCACGGCCTTTTTATGTAATCTGATTCGTTCAAAGCGTGCCTCATGCCCGGCTGCATCACCTGAAAGAACAACCTCACCGCGTCATCGCTACGGTAAACAAACCCCCGGTGGAGGCCGAGGAGCGTTAACCCCTTCAGAGTCTCAGATACCAAAACTAACTTCTGCTCTTGTTTTCAATAAGGTGAGCTGATCGAACATATCAACAAACTCCACGCTACACACGTTTCTGAACTCTGAGGCTCTTTGTGCACATTTGCTCATTTTTAAGGATTTCATTTTGGAGACATTTGAACTCTATTGAACTCTATTGATTAGGCTGGTTGAAACCACCGAGTGACCTGAGAGCTGCTGTCACTATGAATGTTTCCTTCACACATGCTGACTAAAATTCTTGTCTTTTTAGTGTCCTACTGTAAAACAAGCGCCTGTGAGAGTCGTAACCACCGTGTATAAAATATCCTTTCACACCAGATCATTAAAATACCAGCGGGTTTTCCCTTTGCCAGCTATGCATTTCTGCAACCGGGAGGGTTTTGAAAAGGTAAGGGAACTATCGGAGAACATCAAGGTTCATGTGACTTTCAATTCAAGAAAACAGATCAAATTTAAAGGCACTCGGAAAGCACAGTTCTCTTACTGCTGCACCCAAAGACATCATTCCTCACTTAAAGTCGGAGTTAAATTGATTTCTCGACCCTGAAGACATTCCCTCAGGATTTGGAATGAAGTTTCCATCTCCTTTAGTTTCATAGTTATGGCTGAAAACGATAATTGTCTAATGGCGGAAATCCCAGATCTGGATCACCACCAAAACCTAATCAATTGTTCCTTGGCTCAAGGACTGTCTGGCCACCAAATGTCATGGAAATCAAAAATAGGTTTTTGAGATATCCCTGCTGCCAGACAGACAGATCAACTAAGAGGGTGGAAAACAGATAATATATGGCAATAAAAACACAAACTGGGGTCACGAAGCTTTGACATGATGATGGAAACAACCAGCGCTAATCCCATTTCCTCCTATAGGGAGCCTGGAGAACAGTGGAGCTGATGCCGTCCTGCAGACAGACAGAGTGACCAGACACCAGAGAAGAGCTCATCAATACTGTTGTAATGGAGAGCAGGGTCACTGTGGGTTAAAGTCCCAGTATTCCCAGTCCAGGCCACGTGGGTTCTGTCAGCACCGACTCAAAGTGAATATAACTCAGATTAAAAGCACCAGGGTGGAAAATCTGAGAGGAGGAATTAGTAAGTATTGCGCTCCCCTCTCTATCCAAAGCGTTGAGGTGCCGTTGAGCAAGGTGGTTAATCCCTGACTGCTCCAGGGTGCTGCTGATAAAGACCAGCTCAACCTGATTCATGTTACAAGCGTTATTTGAAATCACGGCCCAGCTGACAGGTCGTCTCTTCTGGCAGAAAATACACGATGCTTTGAGAGAAACTCGATACCTCAAATAAAACACTAACACCAAACTAAACCTGTTTCATGTGTTTAAAAATATCAGGTCTGACAGATGAGATGAAACTTCAACGATCCCAGTGAGGAAACGACAGACAGAATGACAAGGGCATTCAAGGACAAACACCCCAGGGCAGGCAGAGATACTGGTGTTCCTTCTGATGCCTCATCCATCCATCCATCCATCCATCAGTCATTCATCCATCATCCATCCATCCATCAGTTCATTCATCATCCATCATCCATCCATCCATCCATCCATGTCAAGGCATTTTATCAAGTGTACCCACAAAAACTCCACACTCGCAGGAACACACACACACACACACACACACACACACACACACACACACACACAGTCTTATTGCATCACTTACACTTCATACTTCCCAGCCAATATCTCTCTCTCATCTATTATTTTTTTATCTGTCCTCTTTCATTCCTTTGCTTTTGTTTCATTTGTCTTCCACTCGGATATTTCTAGTTTTTTACCCCCCTCTCTCTTTCACTATGATAATGTAGCCGAGCACTATTTCTGTCGTTTCCCCTCCCACTGCCTCTCTCTCTCTCCCCCTCTCTCTCTCTCTCTCTCTCCCCCTCTCTCTCTCTCTCTCTCCCCCTCTCTCTCCTCTCTCTCTCTCTCTCTCTCTGCCTCCCCGCCACTTTCTTGTTATCTCTTTCTTATCTTATTACTCGTTCTCTCCTTGTCTTCTATCCTTCCCCCGTCTCACCCCTCTCAACCCCTCTATCTTGCCTGTCTCACCCTCTTGGCCCCTCACCCGTTGGTCTAGTTTTCTCCTCATCCCTCCTTTCCTTCCCCCAGGACACTGTCACATGAAGTGTTCCAACTAGCTGTATTAAAAAGACACAACGTGATATGAGGACATCAGAGCCTCCTCTCAATGTCTTTTTCAACACACACACACACACACACACACACACACACACACACACACATCAGTGAAGTGTAATGCCATCCAATTCCCCCATTTACAGATGTGTTTCTCCACCTGTTTGGCACCCCTGGGTCCCCCCTCCCCCCTGTGCATCATACCCCCACTCCCATATTTGACTTCTCTACTCGCTCTAATATACTTTATACTATAATTTAAAAAAAATCCCTTCCTTGACCTTTGCCCTGCTTAGTTGACGATCAAGGAACTGAAGTTTATGCTACTGTTGCGCTGGGTAAGAGCATCAGGTAAAAATGTACAAAAAAAAAAAAAAAAACAGTAAATCTGCAGCATTTGTGGAGAAATCCAAATGCTGTGTAAACCCAGATGAGAATAGCATCCGCCCAGTCTACATGCCAGAGGATATCTGGCTGTGTCATGATAAGGAGGACGCTAAACTGAGGAGGAACACTTCAAACAACACACTGCTAGCATGGAGACGCACGAGGACGGGAGTATAAAACACAGACAGTATAGGACCACATGAACAATAATACACATGTCCATTACACCTAACCACAAACACACACACACACACACACACACACAACTAATTCTGTGGGGTTTTACTTTCATATGTAGCTGGCCGAGCTGCAGAGAGAGACGTTGTTGTCAGAAGGTTTAGCCGATCTTCTGCCTGGAACAAGGGAAAGTGTCAAGTACTGGAGAGCATCACAAAGCCTCTTGCTAAGGCGCTGGATTTGATACCAGGCTGTTTTAAGCTGAGGTAGTGTTACTGAGCTATATTTTCCCCCCCGCACACACACACACACACACACACACTCCCAGGGGGGGGGGATGCAGAGTACTTTCAGGGAACCCCGGATGGAGTATAACAGTATAACAGGCGAAATGCTGTGTGTGTTGTAACATCAATAAATCATCAACAATCACTGAGAAGATTGGCAGCCTACCGACATCTACTGCACCGGTACGTTAGGAGCCACCGGGTCGGATTTCACGGGAGAAACTGGGGGATTGCTTTATGGCACAAAACAAGAACTTTTTACTTAGCAAGTAAAGACACAACTTTATTCCATTTACAGTTTCAACTTCACCTATCTTATTTGTTGCTATCGACTCTCTTAGTTCTTCTTCTTCTTCTTCTTCTTCTTCTTCTTCTTCTTCTTCTTCTTCACACATGTAGAGACACCAGGGAGTTGGGCAGGGAGCAACATCCTCTTTGAGACAGGAAGCAACAGGCTTCATGGGAAATGCCAAAATGCTGCATGTAGTACCTTTAAGTTAAGCGACACTGGAGTGGGAAGCCATCTTGTTTCAAGCTGTGAGGACCAGGCTGTAAGTGTAGTATGGCGCCCCCTGTTGAAACACTGTCACCCCACTACCAACGTTGTTTATACAGATTATGGGTTTGGGCATCATTTTTAAATTTATTGTTTGAGCTTTTTATACAAGGACTGACAGCATGTGACAGCTTACCGTGAGTAAAATAGACTGTAGTTTATCCAGTTTATCAATATGGTGAAATACATTGATTTAAAGACGATGCCTCTTTCTTTCTGTCCATGTTTGTCTTTCTATCTTTTTTACCCGCTGCATCGATCTTTCCTCCTCCTTTATATCATATCTATGTACTTTGATATATTTTTCTCTCATCTTCATACACAATTGTCATTTTGTTTAAGTTGGATACAGTTTGCCACGTTGAGAAACTTTTGTGCCAACTTTCTTCTTATGAAAAACTCCCTGTTGTTAAACTTTACAAAGCGTTGTTTCCCACGATGTGTATCGAAGGAGGTTATCGCGAGGTCTGCGTTCGGATGAGACCACTGATGAGCCTCATCTGCAGTTAAATTACTGAAACAATTTCTACCTGTAACACAAGAGAGGATATGAATCGATTAATAAAAGATAACGGAAAGTGGTTTTTTTTTCTTTTTTCTGGCTCATAAGCAGCAATGATTCAGCAGAAGGCAGAGGGAAAGCAGGTCCACCGCTGAGGGGCTTCAGTCCCGTGGGGGTTTGGTGTTCGGGCAAGAAGTTCTGGAAAACTCCAAAGAAACGTCCCCAGGCGATCTCCTAGCTCCACAAGCCCAGAGAGATCTCCCTCCTCCTGATTGGAGCTGCTAAATATTGCAGAGTAAGAAAACACCAAAGACTTCGAGCTCCTCCCGGTCTCCCCTAAGGTGACGTTTTGATTTGATAGAGCAGATTCAAACCTCAAAACTCCCAGCAGCCACTGAGCCGCTCAAATTGATAACAGTTACGAATTGAAAGCCCACCGACTGAGCGCGTGTTTTCCCCCACGAAGCAATTTAAAACGTGTGGTAATTACTTCATTGCTTCAAATGGAGTCGACCCGTCAACCGTGATGGGATCTTTTCAGCCGGGGCGCAATAAGTGATCGTTCAGACGTTCATAGGGAGAGATTAGCCTCTGAAGCCGCTCTGATGTCCGCGCAGCACGACTCGTTCAGGGGTGAAACGTGCGGCCCCTGGATAGGCCGCGACAATTCAGCAATGTCCTTATTAAAGGGTTTGAAATGGCAGTTGTGGTGTTGGAGAGCGAGAGGAGAAAACCTGGGGTCGGGGGTGCACCCCTCTGACATCCACTTGACATGTTGGAGGTCAGCCTACTGGCTAGCTAGCATGAGCGAGTGATGGCGCGGGACACTTTTGAAATGGAGGGTCTTTTGAGAGGATTTGGGGCGTCAACATTTTTTTAAATTTCTGCCCGCTCAGCTCATGCTAACCCTAAACCGATCGGGATGGAGCCGGCATTTTCAAACGCAGGAGGGCCAGAGATGTTTCTACAGATAACCTGCTGAAAGTATATCTGCAGTGTTGAATTCATGTCCCGTATTGATAGGGAGGTTTCACCACGTAGACGTCATACAAATGTGTTTACAGCTCAAAAGAACATGAGGAACACTCTCCAGTCCTTCAACAGCTACGTTGAGCCATGCTCCTAAAGCCACATTGAACTGACTAATAATAATTATCCATATCATAGTGTTTAACTATCTAACAGTAAATGGAGGAATGTGTTGAAAATCTTCATGTAACTTTGACTGAATGCAACCCGACACCTATTTTGGGAAGACTCGTTTTTTTCTTGCCAATGCCGATTTTCATGATGAGGTCAAAACGCATTTCTAACAGGATAGAACAATTCAAACCATATGACACCAAAACACTGATTGTGTGTGTGTGTGTGTGTGTGTGTGTGTGTGTGTGTGTGTTTGGGTATGTTTGTTTGTGTGCACGTGTGTTATATAGATAGTTGTTTCACTATCTACACTCTTATTTCCAAGGCTAAAAATAACGTGAGAAAAACACCCCACAGACATTTAACAAGATATGCAGTATTGTCCTGTTAGGCTTGTATACACACACACACACACATACACACACACACACACACACACACACACACACACACACACTTACTCCCTTGGGTCCATAACACAGCATTTTGTAACTGAATCACTCTTCACTGTCACAGCAGGTTAGTTTATATTACAATACCCCCCCTAGACGACTCCAGGGGCCGATAACCTGGCGTGGAGCTGTGCGTGTAAATACAATCCGACTGTTTTCCAACTGTGATGCTGTATAATTGTGTCTGATGCTGCTTGCCACCTACAGCCGCGGCCCCCTGCTGTGAAAACAACCTACGCAAACAAAGACACATGGCACGCATACACACACACGTCCATGCTAGCATATACAGTGCGACAAGGCTCTGACTCTCTCTCTCTCTCTCTCACTCTCTCTCTCTCTCTCTCTCTCTCTCTCACACACACACACACAGACACACACACACACACACACACACACACACACAGCTGCCTGGTCTCCTACCTACAGTTGTGCCCAGAGGGAGTTTAATGAAGCCACCGAGGAGTGACTCACCCTTTAATTCTCATGGGTGGTAATTTAGGGAGGTTACAGTGGGTGGGAATTGTGTGTGTGTGTGTGTGTGTGTGTGTGTGTGTGTGTGTGTGTGTGTGTGTGTGTGTGTGTGTGGGAGGAAAGTGGTAGTTAACAAATTCAGAAAAGTTTTACCAAAAGCTAAAAAAGCGAAAATTAGCCCTGCATGGCAGCGAAAACAAATAAGGATGAGTAAGGCTGAGGATGTTTGTGGTGTGTGGGCTGTGTTCTCTGTCCCGCTTCCTGTTGTTCAGCTGGTCTGACAATTATTTGTAATGTCAAGCTTTGGTACTTAGTAACTTAGTAAATAAAGTACACCGTTGTGTTAAGTGAAGATTTGAGCCAGAGTTTTAGTTAGAAACCCTTCCACACGTCAGATGTGAAGTAACAAGACTAATAGCGTGTTTTGGTGATTTGTTTTCAAGTTAAGTTAAAGGGTTTTAGAAAATATGTCATTGGTAATACTTGTAGTACGTTTTACTTCCTGTTAGTCGAGCTGAGCAGTTCATGAGTTTCTAATAGTTGTTCCAAAACTTCTTCTGAATGTGTTTAAACCAGAATGAAAAATGAGGCCATTCTAGGTAAGAGAGAAAGAGATATTCAGGTAGCAGTGTGTGTGTGTGTGTGTGTGTGTGTGTGTGTGTGTGTGTGTGTGTGTGTGTGTGTGTTCTACAGTCTTCATCTCTCCCTCCTTCTCTTTGTCTCGTAGTGTTATGAATTGACAGAGCCAACACTCGGAGTCTCTCTTGATCAATAATTCACAGTACTCCACCCCACCACTGCTGTCAAAGGGAGGAACACACACACACACACACACACACATACAGACCAACACTCACTCCCACACACACACACACACACACACACACACACACACACACACAAATAGACAAACAAACTCACAGTAGGCTAACTGGTCAGTGTAGTAGTGGTAGCATGGTCTGACCACGCCATGGTCCCTCTGACACACACACACACACACACACACACACACACACACACAAACAGGCAGCAGACACAAATGTATGCTGTAGCTGCCAGATAGTGCTCCCTTGTAGGCTTGGTGGAGAGCCTGGATCTGTCTCCCACCCTGCTATACTGCTATTAGAGCTGACAGCTGCCAAATAATGTCCCCTGGCATGGCTCGGTTCCTGCCACGCCAGCGCCTGTTTGTGTTGGTCTGTGCTCATGCGTAGTCTCTCCAGTTACACGAGTGTGTGTGTGTGTGTGTGTGTGTGTAAGATTACAATTGAAGGGTTTCATTCCAACACACTATGTATCCATTATAGTGAAAAAGAGATACCCTGTGTATTTTTGATGCTATTTCCTGTTGAAATGGATTCTTTAAAACGTACTCATGCACTGGATCAACTTTGTGAGTTTGTAATTTATCAAGTACGAGAGAATTCAAGTTACAACGGAGCATAAAGTGTAACTCCCTCATCTAATCTCAGGCTGGTTAACCATCCAGGCAGTGGAGAAACAAAGGAAAGCTGAAGCAGAAGTTTAGATGCTACCGCTTTGCCTAGAGCAGCGTGTCAGGCAGCCAATCAGGAGCCTGTCTGACACAGAGCCATTGTTTCGCTTTGAATTGATTGGCTCACGGTCAGAGGGGCTGTACGGCAGACAGCAGGGACATAAGAACAGGCAAACCGAGGCATTCAAATGTTATTGCATTTATATCCATCAGTGAGTGTAACGACAGTAGGGTTGGATCACTGGACCGGTCAGAGGTGACTTGATGAGAGCCCTTATTAAAGTAAGGGCTGTGGAAATTTTGTTCGAAACTTCACATGGAGACAGGTCAAATGTTTATGTTCCTCTCCAGCGATCTAAGAACTACAGTGAAGTGGATTCTGCTAACATCCCTCCCGTGCACCTTTGAATGTTTCCCATCATGTTGTCTGTCAAGTTAATTGTGTCACGTGGTTTTAATCAGGAAAACTCACGATGCTAACAAGCCATTTTAGGGAAACTAAAGGGTATATTTTATACATAACTCAATCTAAAAGCTCAAGTATCCAGTAAAGATAAATAACTTCAACTACAATAACAAATGTCACTTCGTGTCCTCAATCATTTGCGCTAACAAGAGGAATGCTGCCCGTTCAAACATCTCCAGCGACGACAACAGAGACTCTGGGTGGGTTTGATTCACGACAAGATGTTGTTGCTTTATTTGATTTATCGCATCGGCGCGCCTGGACGGAGCAGCGAAGGGACAATTAAATAGTAAATTGAGCGAATTGAAAGCCAGTGTGCTGGACGCTGGCAGTGTCTCCGGGCTGAGGCGGTGGTGGTGGTAATCATGGTGCCAGAGAACACAGCGTATGTCAGCCGGTGACTCACCACCTCCACTCGTTACACTGGGCCTTCTTTATTTTAGAAACACACACAACACAAACAAACATTCACTCTCCTCCAGGGATTTGTTCTCCACACACATTCATCAATGTGATGCACACACACATGCACACATGCATGCATCCACCTACACACATACACACACTCGGCAGAATATCTATCATCCTATGAAGCCGATGACATTATCGATGGTACTTAGCCACTCACTATGCCATCATCTCACCATCATCCATCAATACACTGTGATAGACGGAATAGTATTGATCTTTTGTATCAGATATCTATCACTGTCTGAACAGCTTAAAGAATAGAACAGATAGAATAGAACATATAGAATAGAATAGAATAGAATAGAATAGAACATATAGAATAGGATAGAATAGAACATATAGAACATATAGAATAGAACATAATAGAATAGAACATATAGAATAGAACATATAGAATAGGATAGAATAGAATAGAATAGAATAGAATAGAGCATATAGAATAGAACATATAGAATAGAATAGAATAGAATGTATAGAATAGAATAGAATAGAATAGAATAGAACATATAGAACATATAGAATAGAACATATAGAATAGAATAGAACATATAGAATAGAACATATAGTATAGGATAGAATAGAATAGAATAGAGCATATAGAATAGAACATATAGTATAGGATAGAATAGAATAGAATAGAGCATATAGAATAGAACATATAGAATAGAATAGAATAGAATAGAATAGAATAGTATTTGTTATGAACTACTCTTTGCTGTCTATGGAAGTTGACCATCTCCTCCATGTTCTAAAGGTGGATTCTGATTTGATAGAACCTCATTATGATGTCATAGTGGTGGATGTCATTGTTATTGTTGTTGTAGGATTCCACTGAAGACTCAT
Source organism: Hoplostethus atlanticus (assembly GCA_034670405.1). Classification (NCBI taxonomy): domain Eukaryota; kingdom Metazoa; phylum Chordata; class Actinopteri; order Trachichthyiformes; family Trachichthyidae; genus Hoplostethus; species Hoplostethus atlanticus. The sequence continues at coordinate 1,035,599 of JAXDDX010000098.1, forward strand.
AAACACGACTCCCTCTCTCCATCACTCTGTCACTGAACTGCTAAATGGTTCTATCCATTGAACCAGCATCCCAACCATCCATCTCCTGTATCTATATAGACGAAGAGATCAATTCACTCCTTATGCCATTACAGTCTATGGATCCACCCCCCCCCCCCCCCAATGCCATGTCACCCTAAGGGTCGGGGCAGTACTGATGAATTAGCAATACCATAGTGGTCCATCACCGCTGCATTATGACGGACTCCACTAAATGTCACTAGCGGTGCACTAACAGTAGTGACCTTGTATTATACCCAGAGGCATTCACACAGGGCACTAGCATGGACACTGTTTGCACGCACACACACACACACACACACACACACACACACACACACACACAGGACAGGTAGATGAACTGGCAAATCTTAACTCCCCACATTTCAGATGCAGTTTGCATTAGCACCAGAATGGGGACTACTACTACTACTACTACTACTACTACTACTACTACTACTACTACTACTACTACTACTACTACTACTACTACTACTACTACTATGGCTAAGGAGATGTAGCTGGTTATCTAGTCATGTGAAGTATCAATGAACATGTCAGATCAGAAAGGTCTCTGGCTGTGTAGATCTAGCCGTCATGTCTATCATGTCTGGGTGAGCTGAGCATTACGTTCCTCTTTAAATCGGACACCACTCATATTAAGAATCCATATATTTTGTTCCTTTGGTCTCAGATGGTCCAATCAATATTTGTGAATATGAAACACTCTCTCCCTACTGGAGAAACCGGAGAACTCAGACTAAATCTTTATTATTAAATTGGGAGGAACAGGAGACTTTAGTTATACTCTATGCTTCTCAGTCCTGGACCAGAAAGAGGTCCTCACCACGACTCGCCATCTCTGGGACTTGTTATGTTGTCGGTCCCAATGTTAGCCTACATATGTTCCCTCGTTCTCTTTTGCTGCCCTTTGTGCGTCAATCTCTCTGTCACTGAAAACAAACTTTCACCCTCTGACCTATATAGCGGTATCGCGGCGCCATGCGATGTGACGTGGCACAACAAAACAACTCGATGCGGCGCGGTGTAATACAACAGAGAGCAACACAACAGAGCACACAGAACCAGGGTATTGTGTTTTGTGGGGACCGAAGCGGGCCCGGCCATCAGCCTGCCTTTAGCTCAGAGCGCACATTCACACATGCGTGGATATCCCCCCTCAACCCCCCCGCCCCCCCCCCCCGCCTTCAGATCAGAGTTCAGCCTTGTACAGAGAGATCAGAGTGACGCTCAAAATGCAGTTTGTCACAGTGTTCACACACACACACACACACACACACACACACACACACACACACAGGGAATGTACAAGGGCACTCTGACAGTGTGGCATAATATACTAATGGACAAGCATACTCACAGCCAATTGTTGCTCCTCGTTTTTCATGAACACACACACACACACACACACACACACACACACACACACATACATACAATACGTCTAATCTTGGCTATTCTCTCCACATGAGTGAGTGTGTACCTACCGGGTGGGTCACATCAATGACTCTAATCTATCAAGCTGTCCGGCTCCACCACTTCTAATTCCATCCATACATCTCCCTCCGTCTCGCTTTCTTTCCTTCTTTCAACGTTTTTTGCTTTTTTTTCGGTGTTTCTTTCTCTGTTTCTGCACCTCCAGCCCATTCATCCTCTCCACGCCTTCCCCATCGGTCGTACACCTCCGCTGTTTGTTTGTTTGTTTGTCCAGGTAGTCCTTGACCGCAGCTCGTCACGCCGTTCAGACAGGATGTAGACGACTGTTTCACATTTGGTCTCTTATCTGCCTGCCGTTCTTTCTCTCTCCCTTTTTTTCATCTTTGGCATTATTTCTGTGTTGTTTTTTTTCTTCTCCTGTCTCTCTTATTCTTTCATGTGTTTTGCCCCTTTTCAACGATGTATTTAACCTTCGTTTATCCAGGGAAGGGTTCTGTGGAGCGTGCTGTTGTTTTATGACAGGGGGCCCCGCCTCGCTTTCAGGCTCATTCACAACTGGGAGCTGCCCAGTTCACACATCGTCTTGTACCAGCGGGCCACTGGGCGGCCCCGCTGGAGCAACTTGGGCTTTAAGTGCTTTGGCCTTTTTCTGTGTTTTTTTACGGCCCCATCACGCCGCAAAAAAGGGAACTCAGAAAAAAATAGATTTGAAAGTAAAACTGTGTTTCAACGTATTTCAGCCGCTTGAGGAGCTGCTAGAAACATGAAGCTCTCTCTCTCTTTCTGTTGTTCATTTCAACCATAGTTTTGTCTACGTCTATCATCCCCTCTCCAATCATCTCCCTCTTTTGTCCCACTCCCTCGCAAATGACTTGAACCGATAATAACTGGGACTTTGACTTTTAATCTTCTTCAATGAAACGTCTCACAGCGTTCATAAAAACAAACTGAAACCGCCTCGCAAACCCACCGGCTCCCACGCCCACCTCCACACAGACAGACAGAGGGGGGGAGAGAGACATGAATAGAGCAACAGGGGGGGAGGGAGGGATGGAGAGATAGATTGATGGAGGGAGGGACGGTGTGAAAAATGAACTTCCTCAAGTCTCTCTTTTGATAAAATGCCAATTAACCCCTATCTCCTTCTGCAATTAATCTCCACTCCTTCGTTTCCCCTGCTTTCTATTTTGCTCTAATTTCTCTCTCTCTCTCTCTCTCTCTCTCCGTCTCGTCTCCTACTCGTTTTTCTCGCCTACATTGTCGTCTGCCTCTATTTCTCTTTTTAATGGCTTCCTAACTCTGACTGCTATCTCCTAACCCTTTATAGCTCACACTCCCTTTATCTGTCCACTCCTCTTTCCTCTTCTCTCCTTTATCTCTCTCTCTCTCTCCAAATCTACCTTGTCTCCCGAATGCCTCTCTCCCTCTCTCTCTCTTTCCTCCCCTCTACTCTCTCTCTCTCTCTCTCTCTCTCTCTCTTTCTGTCTCTCTGTTACGTGTGCTGTTTAGCCGCGCTTAGCTTCACCTGTCAGCTTAGATCAGGGCTGTGGAGCAGCAACATGACAAACTGCCCTCTGATTCACTCACAACACACACACACACACACACACACACACACACACACACACACACACTTGTAGCGTCTCCACAGAAACCCTCTCCTCTCTCTCTCTCTCTCTCTCTCTCTCTCTCTCTGTCTTGTCTCTGTGTCTCTCAAAGTCTTACCATTTCAGTGGAACATTGCTTTAATAGCTAGATTGTTTTTACCCAGAGGCCTTTGCTCGGCTTAATGCAATACAGCAAACATCTTAAAGGAATACACCAACTTTTTAGAGATCGACCCCTTGGTCAACTTACCTGTTGAGGAGACGCCAAAATCATCCACGTGTCCCCGGTAGATCATTTGATCCATGCTAACACTTTAGCATACGCTATGTTGAGTGATAGCAGGTTGACTAGCATGAGCTCAGAAGTGAGAAAACAAAACATTTACCCAGTTTTGTGTAGGAGATTAAAAAAAATGATATTGGTAAAAGTTACGTAAAATGTGATACAAAAACAGCGTGATGTGTTGAACTAGCCGGAACTACTTTCCCCGTTTCCATAGGAAGTGAACGTGGTGGGAGCTGGGAGGATGTACAGCTGGAAATCACTGCACAGCGGATGGATATCTGGTTGATCAGAGGAAATAGTTCCAGAAATAAACCAGATGTATGGAGCAGTGGAGCAAACGGGGAAACATGGATGATTTTGGTGTTTTGTGATTTGGTGTTTGTGAACATAGTGCAGCTGAAGTATAGTATATAATATATTATAGCCACATAGGATGAGGGCAATAAAACCACTCTTGACATTTTACACACTGCACATTAATATTATACACATATACAACGTCCTTTCTTCCTTTCTTTCTTTCTTTCTTTCTTCCTTCCTCGGTCCATTTCCTACATCACACATTTTCCCACTTTAAAACCACTGTGCTTCTCCTTTCCCCTCTCTTCTTTCATCTTATCTTTCTATTATGTTCATTTCATTTTGATTTCTCACAACTTTTTTTCCCCACAATCATTTCTGTCCCACTTTTACCAGCTTTTTTTTTTTATTCCCTCTCTCTCTTCATTCCCCGTGCCTCCCTCACTTCCTCCTCCCCGTAGTTGACGGCGTGCGCTCGGTGTACTAAACATCAGAAACACATTCCTCATGAGTTTCATGCCCATTTGCACAATCCCCGTTTCATTTCCTCAAGTCTGTAAAACCTCATTCAACACATTTCCTTTATGATGGAAGAGGATTTAATTATCCAAATGTAGAGGGAGGGTAGCTTCACCTCCAGTCACCTGGCCAGCGGAGAGAGGTGTTATTAATGTGTTTTATGACCGGCTGTGTGTGTGTGTGTGTGTGTGTGTGTGTCATTTCTACACTCTGCTGGCATAGACAAACGGAGTACCCCCCCCTTTATAAGAAAGGGGGAGGGCAGGGGGGGAGGTAGACATGTATGCAGGGAGGAAGGCTGTATAAGAGCATTGATTGGGGACCTTATAAAGGGCCCTATAGCGGCTCTGAGAGGAGAGGAGGGCCATAAATCCACTTAATGACTGGAGACGTTAGCATGAGCTAAGCAGGTACAGTACTCATTACTTAGAGGGAGAGAGAGAGAGAGAGAGAGAGAGAGAGAGAGAGAGAGAGAGAGAGAGAGAGAGAGAGAGAGAGAGAGAGGGAGGGGGCGGTGAAGAGGGGAAAGTGGTTCCTAATATGTTGTGCACTTCCATGCATGCACAAAGGTACACACACACACACACACACACACACACACACACACAGGCAGTGGTCTCCAGACACATAAAGGCTGGTCTGGTCATCCGGCTGAACGCTCCCTGGGCTCATAAAGAACAAGACCAGCGTGGCCAGACTATCGAGACACTCAACAGCAGTATACTCAACGTGTTATTTTAAAGCAGTCTCGTCGGACCAGCTCTCTGAGGCAGCGTGGAGTGTTGCCGAGTGTATGACTCGCTACATACATGTGTTTTGTGGGAATATTGAGTGTATTTTCTTTACTTGTTGTTATTTTTTAAATACTCTTTTGCATTCGGGTCTCTCTTATAATAGAGATCTCCATCTGCCTGACAACCACACACATACACATGGAAGTACACACACACACACACACACACACACACACACACACACACATACAAGTCTATAAATTATAGGTAACAATGACAAATGATAATAATGAGAAAAAGAAGAGTTTATTAATCATGATTGCGTCATGATTAATAAGCTACATCACCTGGTGGTGGTGTGTGTTCATGTGCATGTGTGTGTGAGTCTGTGTGTGTGTGTGTGTGTGTGTGTGTGTGTGTGTGTGTGTGTGTGTGTGTGTGTGTGCCAACACACTTTGTTTTTGCACACTTGGCATTTTGTTCAGGCCTGGTACATGCTATGTGTGCTGTTTTATTTCAAGTCAGTGTAGACCATGGCTACTTCACATTGAGTTAGTGTGTGTGTGTGTGTGTGTGTGTGTGTGTGTGTGTGTGTGTGTGTGTGTGTGCAGTCTCCACGTGCAGGTGCAGTTATGTTATGTCTTTGCCCTTAATATATCTGGGTAATAAACGAGTACATGACACTCTCTCACGTCAGGGCTGCGTTCAGAGCTGCATGCGACGCAGCGCAACACGCAACAGAGGGATGACAGGGAAAGAGGGATGACAGGGAGAGCAGAACGGAGGGGAAACCACGGCACTACATCCAAAAACACAGAGTAGTAAAAATAAGAGTACAAGCTGAAAACTACAAATCCCTGTGTCATCATGCCAGAACAACAGCTCCTTCCTGCTGACAACCTCTAGTGTTTCTGGTGCGTCGCCGGAGCGCTGCCGGCTGCTCGGTTGCTTCCCAGAGAGCTCTCAGAAGTGTGCAGAGGGCTGTCACCGGGGTGGAAACGCCTTTTTGGAGTGATCTTTTTTTATTATTTTGTTTTTAAACATCTTCCACCGCTTGAGATAAAAAATAATAATAAAAGGAAGGAAGGGAAAAGACGAGTCAGAGAGAGGGAGAGAAAAAGAGACGACTGCCGGATGTCAGTCAACCCTTCTCTTTACCATTTTGATAGACAGGAGATTTGACCATTCAGCGCTAATACAATAAAAAACGATGCATTAAATAGCATTGAATGATTGTTTTTAATATTTCATTTGAGATGTCTGAGAGGTTAAACATGACTCCCACTGTAAATGAATAGGAGGCTGAGCAAGGAAGCAGCCAAACCAATGCTTGGAAACAAAAGAGAAAATAATGGCGGCTCTTGCACGTCCACTAATCTTCATTGGAGGAGGAGACGAGGAGAGCAGGTGGGCAAACAAACGTTCATGCATCCATTTTGCTCCACTAAGGTTGTTCTGGTGGATCGATGGTGCACAATCGTGATATGGGTTCAGATGTGGCTTTTGACGTACTGTATGTCCTCCCATCTGTCACTCTTCACTATCAACTATCAAATAAAGAAAGCATAAAAATTGCTAGACCTTTCAACGTTCGTCCTCAGGAAAAAATGTAGGTTGTTTTCAGCAGGCAGCACTTTAAGCCAGAGCCGCTGGTGTTCACCGTCGGTTTCCTATTGGAAAACAATGAACATCTGGTTTCGCCTCGACAATGCAGCATTAGAGACTGACACTCCTCCCTCTTAAGATTTATCCCACTCATTTGTACAGGGGGAGGATGCATGTGCCCAGAATGTAAATGCCTCCGCGCTCTGTTTGATGCACCGACCAGCACGAGCAATCACTGGGAGAGAGGGATGGATGGATGAATGGATGGATGGAGGGAGCAAAGCAGTAAAGAAGGGTAAAAAAAAGAGGAAAGGAGCGACTGGAAGAAGGTTAGTCACACTCAAAGCCTGCAGCATAGGACACATGATGGCCGGCTGAATATCAAAGTTCATGAGAGAGGAGGAGGAGAGGGAGGATGTCTGTGAGGCTTGATCTTTCATACTTAGGTCCTGTGATCTCTCTCTCTCTCTCTCTCTCTCTCTCTCTCTCTCTCTCTCTCTCATATCTGGGTCTCTTTATTCTCTTTCCATCTCTGTTGATCTTTTCTCCATCCTTCGCTCTCGGCCTTGTGGCTTGACAGATGAGACAAATTTGCGACATCAAAGCTCTCCAATACCATTAATGGCTGTGACATAAATATACAGTGGAGTAAAGTACGTCAATATTACTACTACTGCTACTACTACTACTACTACTACTACTACTACTACTAATAATAATAATAATAATAATAATAATAATAATAATAAACTAATAATAATAATAATAATAATAATATAATATAATATAATATTAATATAATAATAATATAATAACAATAATATAATATAATGTACTATTAATGTAATAATAATAATAAGAAGAAGAAGAAGAAGAAGAAGAATATAATAACAACAATAATAATATACTAAGGCATAAAAGTATAGCACAAGATTAAAAGTTTGAGGCAAAAAAGTCTATAAAATTTGTTTTCACTTTCCGTTCTGACATAATGGAATTTTTATTAGGGGCACAAAGTCAATGGAAGGAGGCGAATAGATTGAGATGCATTTTTCAACTTGAGCAAGAAGTTTCCCATATGCAGTGAAGTGAAGCCAATTAAATGGGACTCTACTCAGACGCCTGTTATTTTCACCCCTCACCCTCACGTAGTTACAGCTGGAGAAATGTCTCTTGGGTATTTGTGACCAATGACATCGGGGCAAAAAGTTAAGGAAAGCTACATACTGCTCCGGCTGGCTGCCGAGCCTATACGGCGCAAAATGATTCAATTTGCAAGCTTGACAGGAAACAATACATCGATATATATATTATATTATTATATTATATTATATTATATATTATATTATTATATATAAAGATGAAGAGTAGATTCAAGTCATCTGCATTATCTCATTTTGAACCTTGAAATAAATCAAGATGTCAACCAAACCCACCAATCATAAGAGCTGTGACTCTCGCCCTGGCTGCTTCCTGGTGCATCACATGGCGTCATCATGCATCGTGCACCATCACGCCAGTTTTGGGGCTTATTTTTCAAGTGAAGCGATCAAAGTCTCGCCTCACTTCCTGAACGTGTAGTAGGTGATTTAGACAATCATACTGAATTAGCTAGCCTGTGTTTTTTCAGGTGAAGGTATTCCAGTCCAGAGATCCTGGCAGTCAGGGAGACTTCGTCTGTCAGTGTCAATCAATAAAAAAAGGGTTAGAAAAAAATAAATAAAGAAGTGATTTAGAAAAATGTTCTTTGTCTGTGTTTATAAAAACAAAGATAAGAAATAAAAACACATCCCATCTGTTTCTAACCACTTGTCATCCCTTTCTCCTTCATCCATCTCCCATCTCTATTCATGCCCCCCACACTTTCTCTTCCCATCCATCTCTCTGTGTCCTCCATTTTCTCTTTTCATTCCTCTCTCCTTCTCTCTCTTTCTCTTTGTTTCTCACCCCCATCTCTCTCTCTCTATTGTCCTGTGTTATATAACCATGTTTCTGTGTCAATGTGCTCCATTCTCTTGAGGGATGGTGCTGGAGTGTAAGTGCCCACGGTGGGACAGGGCGGTAGAGGGTAGGGAGACAGGGTGGTAGAGGGTAGGGAGACAGGGTGGTAGAGGGTAGGGAGACAGCGTGGTAGAGGGTAGGCAGACAGGGCGGTAGAGGGTAGGGAGACAGGGTAGTAGAGGGTAGGGAGACAGGGTGGTAGAGGGTAGGCAGACAGGGCGGTAGAGGATAGGGAGACAGGGTAGTAGAGGGTAGGGAGACAGGGTGGTAGAGGGTAGGGAGACAGGGTAGTAGAGGGTAGGGAGACAGGGTGGTAGAGGGTAGGGAGACAGGGTAGTAGAGGGTAGGGAGACAGGGTGGTAGAGGGTAGGGAGACAGGGTAGTAGAGGGTAGGGGGACAGGGTGGTAGAGGGTAGGGCGACAGGGTGGTAGAGGGTAGGAAGACAGGGTGGTAGAGGGTAGGGAGACAGGGTAGTAGAGGGTAGGGAGACAGGGTGGTAGAGGGTAGGGAGACAGGGTAGTAGAGGGTAGGGAGACAGGGTGGTAGAGGGTAGGGCGACAGGCTGGTAGAGGGTAGGGAGACAGGGTGGTAGAGGGTAGGGAGACAGGGTAGTAGAGGGTAGGAGACAGGGTGGTAGAGGGTAGGGAGACAGGGTGGTAGAGGGTAGGGAGACAGGGTGGTAGAGGGTAGGGAGACAGGGTAGTAGAGGGTAGGGCGACAGGGTGGTAGAGGGTAGGGAGACAGGGTAGTAGAGGGTAGGGAGACAGGGTGGTAGAGGGTAGGGAGACAGGGTAGTAGAGGGTAGGGGGACAGGGTGGTAGAGGGTAGGGCGACAGGGTGGTAGAGGGTAGGAAGACAGGGTGGTAGAGGGTAGGGAGACAGGGTAGTAGAGGGTAGGGAGACAGGGTGGTAGAGGGTAGGGAGACAGGGTAGTAGAGGGATGGGAGACAGGGTGGTAGAGGGTAGGGAGACAGGCTGGTAGAGGGTAGGGAGACAGGGTGGTAGAGGGTAGGGAGACAGGGTAGTAGAGGGTTGGGAGACAGGGTGGTAGAGGGTAGGGAGACAGGGTGGTAGAGGGTAGGGAGACAGGGTAGTAGAGGGTAGGGAGACAGGGTGGTAGAGGGTAGGGAGACAGGGTAGTAGAGGGTAGGGGGACAGGGTGGTAGAGGGTAGGGAGACAGGGTAGTAGAGGGTAGGGGGACAGGGTGGTAGAGGGTAGGGAGACAGGGTGGTAGAGGGTAGGGAGACAGGCTGGTAGAGGGTAGGGAGACAGGGTGGTAGAGGGTAGGGAGACAGGGTAGTAGAGGGTAGGGAGACAGGGTGGTAGAGGGTAGGGAGACAGGGTAGTAGAGGGTAGGGAGACAGGGTGGTAGAGGGTAGGGAGACAGGGCGGTACAGGGTAGGGAGACAGGTAGAGGGTAGGGAGACAGGGCGGTAGAGGGTAGGGAGACAGGGTGGTAGAGGGTAGGGAGACAGGGCGGTAGAGGGTAGGGAGACAGGTAGAGGGTAGGGAGACAGGGTGGTAGAGGGTAGGGAGACAGGGCGGTAGAGGGTAGGGAGACAGGGCGGTAGAGGGTAGGGAGACAGCATGGTAGAGGGTAGGGAGACAGGGCGGTAGAGGGTAGGGAGACAGGGCGGTAGAGGGTAGGGAGACAGGGCGGTAGAGGGTAGGGAGACAGGGTAGTAGAGGGTCGGGAGACAGGGAGGTAGAGGGTAGGGAGACAGGGCGGTAGAGGGTCGGGAGACAGGGTGGTAGAGGGTAGGGAGACAGGGCGGTAGAGGGTCGGGAGACAGGGCGGTAGAGGGTAGGGAGACAGGGCGGTCTCCTGCAGCAACCACTGCTTGTCCCCTGTCAGCGCCCTGAGTTGTAGCCTCTGTAAAAACTCGATTCAACACCCTTAACAAAAGGGCTCTATGTTACAGCAACAATACCCTAGAGGGTGTTCTTCACTGTGGTTACTGTCACCAAAGCACCAATAATCACAGTAATGTCCTCGGGGGTATTCTGCCTTTTATACAACAGTTACCAATCCATGTGTACCGCCTCAAACATTTTCTTAAAAGCGGAATACAAACATACGGATAAAAAATAGGAAAAAACAGAAAGAAAGATCGCTAAGCTTCCCGGTTACCGCCAATAAAGCACAGCTAATGGGAATTATCAGCGAGGTTTAGCCAGTTAGGTGGCTTGGTTTAGTGTTATAAACAACCGTCTTGGATGTTATAAAGGTTTAAGAGGTGGCATCCTCCATCTTAAACAACATCCACCCTCCTATCAGCGACCCTCTATTATCTATGGCAGTTCCCGACCACAGAGGGAAGGATACCAGAAAGGGTGAGGGTGACGAGATGGGGGATACCAGTATAGTTTCATTCTCTTTTCACTAGTCGCTCCACAGGGAGGGTCAGAGGTCAGGGTCAGCTACACACCAGCACCACGGGACTGCCTTGCTCAAGGACACCCTGGGGCTTCAAAGCAGGTCATCCAGTTGAAGGGCAGTCCAACCACCAGAGTATCCATCACTTAACAGGTTCAACAATTCAACTATGGCATGTAGAAAAAGCACGTACTGTACTTGTTCACAACATTAAGGACGACACAAGAAAGACATCTGTTGTGGTGTTGGATTGTGGGAAACGAGAGGCAGCGCGGCGTGACCACGGTTGCAGCTGTTGCTTTAAATTCCCCCGAACAATACCGTTAGCAATAAATCAAATCACAATACTTCATAATTGACATCGTATTAACAAGGGATGTGAGGCTGCAGACCGGAGGGGACGAGAGGTTATGAAGGGAACGAGATAACAGAGGAGGGTTGAGGGAGGTTGAGGATGCAGAATCGGCTGTGCGGGAAAAAAAGAGGAGAAAAATGGGAGATGAAAATGATGGATGGAAAAAGGGATGGATGGAGAGAGAGAGAGAGAGAGGGGGAGGAGGGGAGGGAGGAGGACAGTTGTATTTTGACCATCAGGGCCATCATGTAGAGATGAGAAATCTCTGTGCCCCTGTCATTTTCCATTGACTCTGTGTTATTTCACCGCCACCCTTGGGGAGTATTATATTGTTTTCGCTCTCGCTCAAGGGCAACACATCTAAAGCCCTCTTCCTCTCTCGCTCGTTCTCTCTCTCCCTCTATTTGTCTGTTGCTAATATTGCTGTGTATTTGCTGTCCTTCTTTCTTTCTTTCTTTCTTTCTTCTTCTTTCTTTCTTTCCTTCCTTCTTTCCTTCCTTCCTTCCTTCCTTCCACAGGCCCTTCAGCGACAGGGTTCCCTCACAGCGGTGTGTTGCGTCACTCTGACATTGAAACATTGATACAGCAACACTATAATTAGAACAAACATATCGACTGTCTCGCTGCCACCAAATCTGTGTGTGTGTGTGTGTGTGTGTGTGTGTGTGTGTGTGTGTGTGTGTTTAGGAGTTTAGGAGTAGGTGAAGCAGAATGAGATAACCTTGCCGTGAGCTCCGACTCTGAAAGCATCTCAGTCAAGATTATTTAGCAAAGTAATGAAAGTGTTGCAGGTAGCGGAGCGGCGCCGGGACGGAGGTTGGCCCGCTGCAGTTTGCAAGCTGCAGCTGAACAATTACGTTCCACGGGCGTTTGCTAAGTGCCTGGCAATTACCGGCACATTTCGAGACTGTCGGGTGTCTCGCAGTGGTGTTGCTGCTGAGGTTATGGTGGGTGTTGTTACGTAATTAATGTGCTGCAATGATTACACAGCAGAAGTGCATGAGTCACTTTACTGCTGACAAGCTCGATTCTCTGTTGTTGTAACAGGTTGGAGAAAAACTACACGTTCGCTCTTGAATGTTTCAGTCTTTAGAAAGATGCAGGTGACATATTGGATGAGCAGCAACATCTTACCTGGACAAACTCTCTACCAGGGGCTCTGTCATGTACTGTAATAGTGAACAGTTGAATTGTGATGGATTCTGATTGTGACAAAACAGAGAGAGAGAACTTTATAACTATAATGAATAACAAGAGTCCAATAAAAGCAAACCAAATTGGCAAAGGCATAATGAATACGTGTCTTTGTGTTTATGTGTGTGTGTGTGTGTGTGTGTGTGTGTGTGTGTGTGTGTGTGTGTGTGTGTGTGTGTGAGGGAGAGAGAGAGTGTGTGTGTGTGTAGGAGATGTAATATCTGAGGATAAGGTGTGATGCTGTCTGCATTTGGTTGTCACTTGGCAGGAGAGCATCTGCTCGACTGTAGAAAGCGGCTATAATTGACTCCCTGAAAACATCCATTACTGCTGCAGGTTGCTTTAACATAACATGACATACCGCCTTTTGTAAATGTTGTGTGAGTGAAATTGCATTTCCAAGATAGCAAATGTACAAATTGTGAGTGCAGCACGGTCCAATCTGTGTGGTTGTTGTTGTTGTGTGTGTGTGTGTGGTTGTGTGTGTGTGTGTGTGTGTGTGTGTGTGTGTGTGTGTGTCTAAGAGATTTGGATTGTCCCGTGTATCCCGTGAAGAGCAGCAGGCAGGATGATATAGTGGTGGTATCAACTGTAGTCCTTGAAACCCCACAGTCTCATCAATCATTTAACATGTTACACCGGCAACACAGAGCAAAGCCCAAACAATGTCATGGAACAACGCCAACACATGAAGAACAAACAGCATGAAACACAGACTAGTAGCGTATATCAGAGGCTTGATATAAAAAGTTTTAGCTTATATGAAACCAAAAGTTTAAAGACTTTATAGACCACTATATTTTAATAAAATGTTTAATAATAAAATAATAATCTAAAAAATAAAAAAAATAAAAATCAGTAGGAGTAACATCCAATGTGCAAATCTGGAGTTCTGTGTTGTTTTTTTTCTGGACATCATGTATTTAGTCTTTTCAACATTTACAACACTGACGGCATTTTGCCTTCAATAGCCATTTGTCCACAATACAAAACTGTGTTGTCGGCATATAGATGGACATTACTATTGATTACATTACTATTGATTATTGCTGAAATTACGTTATTAATATTAACACTAAAAAGAACTGGACCCAGTATTGAACCCTGGGGTACACCTTTGCCAATGCTTACACACATGCTCTTACACACTGGGACCTCTCAGACAGGTCATGTTATGGTGTCAGAGTTAAGGCCAATAGGTGACCGACTAAAAGCAAGAAATAATCAACTGTGTCAAAAGCTTTTGAAAGATCAATAAATAGGGCAGCACAGTGTTGATCACTATCCAGGGCAGATACAATATCATTCACAAGTGGCAGTGAGAATACTATGACCGGCCCTAAACCCAGACTGATGAAAATATAATAAAGAGCTGCTTGTTAGAAAAGCCTTTAATTGTTAATTTGCTAAATATTTCAGAATTTTATCCAGACGAGTTTTGATAAGGGAGATACTTGAGATAGCGTTCATCCCAACCCTCTTCTAGAGTATTGTGCCTGATTTCCACACTTTAGGAAATCGACCCATTTACCAATACGCAGGATTTGATGTATTGGTAAATGGGTCAAAAACATCACAGCAATAACACCCTACGTTGGGTAGGTCTTTCAAAGGTCCCAGGAAAAATCCTCTGGCACACAGGAAGTGATGCGTTTTATATTTCTGGCAACAGCAGCAGCGGTTTGTTTGAACTAAACAGAAGAAGAGCTGGGTAGTTAGCGTGAGCAGCGATAGCCACCGTGGCTGAACAGGCAAGAAAGAGCGCCACCTACAGGAACTCCATCAACAGAAAGCCCAAGGAAGAAGACGTCAGAGTACTGGACACACTGTTTGATTGACAGGTGATCTCTGGGAAGAGCAGTGAGGGAACACCACAGCGATGACCGCTTAGCATCAACAATGGAGATTACCACTTTGAGGATTGGACGGATTCAATCTGAGCAGCAAGAGGCACTACAATGTCACAGTAATAGTGGTTACGGGTACCACAGTGATGCAAGCTGGTATGAGGTGCCAAGTACCATCGCCAAAATACCCATAAGCAGAGTAAAAAACACCCTCAAGGGTATTATGGCTTTTATATAACAGTTACAAACCCACTGTAGGAACACAGAACAAAGCTGCAGTCATACAGCGTGTTACACCACCAATATACAGAGAGAATAAGCACACACACACACACACTACACACACACACACACACACACACACACACACACACACACACTCTCTCAAGGCTGCTGAGAGGAATGTCTGGCTAAGTCAAGATGAATAAGTGCAGCTTTTGAGCCAAAGGGTGAGAAACTAGTAGTGTGATTGGTCTGAACGTCTATAGGCACTGCAGCCTGCGGCCTTGTCACAATAACTTTGTGTGTTTCAGCGCGCATAGGTGTGTGTGTATGTGTGTGGGTGTGTGTGTGTGTGTGTCTATGGTGAGGTGAGATTTAGAGGCTTAGAGAGAGAGACAGAGAGAGAGAGAGAGAGAGACTATAGTGACGGCTAAGAGTTTTAGAAGTCCAGTTCAAGGAAATACATTTTTGTTCCTCTGGTGAATGAGAGGTTTTTCTTTCATCATCCTGAACGTTTGCTCTTGTACTTTCCTTTATTTCCCTCTGTCTGTGGTGCAATATTTGATATGTGGATGACGAACAGTTGAGAGAAACACTCGCAATCCGACCAGGTGGCATGCAATGTACAATTTAGCGTAGCGATTTTACATTGCATGCCACAAATGACGCACGTAGCACCTTTAGCAAAGTGTAGGCCAGCAACATCCTGCGACAGCTCCACGCTAGCCATCCCTGCATGGGTCATCACTTCCCACAGTGGGGTCACTTCCTCCCTGCTCTCTCAGCTCAGTGCCATTTGGGCTCACAAGTGCCTTGAGTCAGCCCAGACATCAGCCTCCCAAACACCCACGCAGGATGAATGGAGAGGAAGATGACTAAAGAAAAGAGAGAGAGATGAGTGGGAGAGAGGAAAAGAGAGAGAGAGAGATAAGAGAGAGGGAGGGAAAAGGAAGGGATTAGTGTTGGAGGGATTGAATGGAAGTAGAGATGGGTGAGAGAGAGAGAGGGAATGAGAGAGACGAAGAGAAAGCAACAGGGAAGGAGACGAGCACAAGAAAATGAAAAGAAAACAGGAGAACACAGGAAGGAGGAAGACGAATGGGATGAAGGTAGAGAGCAAAGTAAAGGAGTGTATTCCTCCCCGCTCCGCCGTCCCGTTCTGCCCTCAGAGGAACCGGCGGAGTTTCCCATTACCGACACTCATCTTCCCCTCTTGTTTCATGTGTTTCTTCACGCTGTGCAACTTCTGCAGATGTGCGATGGTTTCCGGCAGTATGAGCCAGTAGGTAATTATTTGGGCTGGAGAGAAAAAGGGGATGGAGAGAGATAGAGGGATAGCACAGGAGGTGGAGGAAGAAGAAGAAGAGGAAGAGGAGGAGGGGGGGAGAATTAATGGGAGAGAGGGGGATGGGTCTCCCTCTTGTTTAATCTGCGTGTCTGGGTTGTGCTTTCCCGTAGATATGATGATAAGAAACAAGGTGATTACAGAGAAGACAAAGAGGAAGAAGGACGGGATAGATAGATAGATAGATAGATAGATAGATAGATAGATAGATAGATAGATAGATAGATAGATAGATAGATAGATAGATAGATAGATAGATAGATAGATAGATAGATAGATAGATAGATAGATAGATAGATAGACAGACAGACAGACAGATAGATAGATAGATAGATAGATAGATAGATAGATAGATAGATAGATAGATAGATAGATAGATAGATAGATAGATAGATAGATAGATAGATAGATAGATAGATAGATAGATAGATAGATAGATAGATAGATAAATAGATAGATAGATAGATAGATAGATAGATAGATAGATAGATAGATAGATAAATAGATAGATAGATAGATAGATAGATAGATAGATAGATAGATAGATAAATAGATAGATAGATAAATAGATAGATAAATAGATAGACTCCATTGAGTACAGCACACGTGAACATTTGGTTGAAGGCTGACACGGTATGATGGAATAAATGAAAAATATGGATGGAAAAAAGTGATGAAAAACAAGTTTGTCTCTCACCTTCACCCTCTCTCTTTCTCTCTCTCTCTCTCTCTCTCGCTCATATTACCTTCCCATGTGATGGTATTAATAATAAGAACCTGTAGGAAATTAATGTGGGCGACAGAGAGAGAGAGAGAGAGATATGGAGAACAAGAGGGAGAGAGAGGGAGAGATAGAGATGGGTGGAGGAGGCATGCGATACGACAGATACGAATGAAAGGAGATGCGTATCTTGAGAGAGGAGAGAGGATCGAATGGAAGTGCAGAGATGTAGAGGGGAGCGATGGAAGAGGGGGATGAGATAGAGAGTGGCAGAGAGGTAGAGTGAGAGGCAAACAGAGGTGTACTACTCGCTTTTGAGTACTTTGAAAGCTTTATTTTTCAATTTTAATTTCATTTCTACATGAACATTGTTAAAGCATTTACTCTTTACACTGTCAGACAGCAGATCAGTACAGGGAGATCTGTCATTGTGATGTCATAATGAACTTTAACTGTGTTTGCTTTGTTAAAACGGGAAGACATCCAAAGCTAACCGGACCAATTAGACTCAACTTATTTAATTAGTGTTGTTTTAGTGGATTAGTTTCACTTTCTCAAACGTAATGAAGTATTTGAGTATTGGTTTTGAGGTATTCTTTTACTCGCCTCAAATAACAGCAGTTCCGAAACATTTCAGTATTCTTCCCACCTCTGATGGAAAGATATTAAAAAATGAGACGGAAGCAGAGGGTTGAAGGGCAGATTGCAAAGAAATGAAGATGTGCAGAATAGCTGAGACTGGAGAGATGGAGATGAATAACAAACAGATCTACGGGTTTCTCAAACAACGTTACGATATCTTACCGAAAAGATAAATCGCACTATACAGCACACATTGAATTTGTACTATACCTACGCACAGCCACTGCACGATAACAACTTAGATCCAGGTTATGGTTAGGCAACTAAAACAATGTGGTTATGGTTAGGGTAAGGTTTATATATACGGTATATATACACATTTTTATATACTTATTTTTTAGTGTTGTGTTTTATGTTTAATATGACCTACAGGAGCAAAACAACCGGGACAAATTCCTTGTATGTGCAAATTGACTTGGTCAATAAGGCTGATTCTGACTCTGATATGAGAACAGGATGAAGAGATAGATCAGGGATGGGCAAGAGGGCAGAGAGTACGCAGGTTTTCATTCTAACCAAAGGCGACAACGGCTGAATTCATATACTGTATATATATCACATATTATTACGTCAAACGTGTTACGGAGGACACAAGAACAAACTAGAAAGCACATTGATGAAGCACTTTGGATGAAATGAGTATCCCAGAGAGAGAGAGAGAGAGAGAGAGTGAGAGAGTTAGTTTAGAAAGTTGAGAAAGTTGAGTCCAGGAGGAAGATAGACGACGGGCTACGGTACCCAGACAGTGATAATGCTTGCTACTGCGTCCGCTCCAACAAACAGCTTCATGTTAGCAGTTGATTTTCTGTCAGGGCGACTTGGAGCCGGTGTCACTCTGCATGGGACCAGACCATTACCAGGATCACTGGAGTGAAAATGCAACCTGCGCTGAACTGCATGTTCCCAAACTCCGTGTTTAGGCACACACACACACACACACACACACACACACACACACACACACACACACACATATCACATTTTACTGCTTATTATTTCTTCCTTTGAGAGTTAAAGGAAAAATATACCCCAAAACACTTTGTTGTTTGTTGTTCGGTGGTGGATTTTTATTAACTGGAAACATAATAAACGTATATGGCGTATATTTTTCCAGCACAGCAACAACAGAGTTCGATTTAAAACAGCAACAGTAGGTTTTGGTGTCAGTCCCTCAGAATCGAAGAGCGAGGGCGTCTTTCTGGGTTGAGAAATCCATCATATAAGAGAACAACAACAATAAGGGAACAGCCGTGATCATAGACACGCCCCAATGCTCATGAACTAGTTGGTTAGCTGGGGATATCAAGAAGCAAGAAGTTCTGTTGTCAAAAGGCATTCTGGGTAACGTAGGAAATCAGTACCTGAAGTAGAAGTAGACGAGGCAGGTTGAGGGAACGTGACTACACTGAAAAAGTAAACTACATGAACATCATAAAGTAAAGAGTGTACGAGTATCTGAGGGAGGATATTTCCTTCAAAGTGTCATATGGTGCCATGGTAACTTTAATATATTCTGGTGGAAGGCAATATGCTCTGTAAATTTGTGGTAATTTGGCCGTGTGGGTTTGATGACAGATGAAAGTTTGATATAAATATCATGCAACTGAAGCCAGAAGGAGAAAGTAGGATGATGAAGAGGAGGCATGACATTTTGGACGCTGATGTCATGCAACTAAAATAAAAGGGGGAGAGGAGAGGAGGGCGAGGAGGTGGGGGGGGGGAGTTTGCTGCGGCATGTTAGACACTGATTTCATGCAGCTACGAAGGAGGAGGACAGCATATGGGAGTTTTAAGCAGCGATATCCAAAAAGGCAATAAGACCAGGAGAAAGAGGAGGACAGCAGGAGAAAAGATGAGAAATATGGAAAGGGGAGAAAGAAGCACTGGGAGAGGAGCAGGAAGTGAAGGTGAGCAAAAGGAGACGGTGGCAGGAGAGGAAGGAAAGATAAACGAGGATAAAACACAGAGCAAGAGAAAGACGAGGTGAAGGTGAAAGAACAGTGGGTTGGAGGAGGAAAGGAAGACGAAGGCCGGCGACGAGCGGTGGAGTGCGATGAACAGAGAGGAAAGACGAAGATGAAGAAATAGAGGTAGGAAATAGAAATAAAAGGAGGAGGAGAAGAGGAGGCGGAGGGGGTGAGGAGACACTGCAGCAGCAACAGTTGAGCTGAGGAACTTCGGGGCTCTGCAGCAATCTGTCTCACCGCTGCTGCACTGGGGTGTGGTGTGGCGTTACAATCGTGACACAGCCGATGCCACCGGCGTTTGTTTTGGCAAACGGACACACGGCACTAGTCCGTTTGGTGTGTATGAGCACGTGTAAGCGGCGGGTGACCACAGAGGGGGTCCGACTGATGTGTTGTTTTTTTAAGATCTGTACTGATAGATGATTAAAACAATAGGATTTGGTGTGTTTTACTCTTCACAGGGTGGAAAAGCCTCTGAAACAGCATTCAGACCAAGGCAGGAAGACCCGCCCCCACCTGTTCATTGGCAGGGAAGCGCTCAGATAGACTAAGTCACAAATTAAAGATGAAATATTAGTGAAAGTTAAATAAATAAATAAAATCCGCAAAGAAAATAAAGTTTCATTGCAGGTTTTTAAGTGGGTGTGGTCAGAGACGTTATAACCTCCGTCCTATCAGAAGTGGGCGACACTGACTGGCTTCGGTCTGATATTTAATAAAGGGATGATGTCAGTCCAACCCTGATTCATACATTGATGCAGCTATTTGAAACCATTAAGGCTTCATACTGGGAGGAAGGGTTAGAAGAGAAGAGGAGATATGGCACTCACTCTCTCATGTTGGTCGGTTTTCCTGTTTATCAGGAAGCAACGCACAAATCAAACCTGCTCTGCTTCCTGTCTATCACTCTCTCTGTGTGTGCGTGTGTGTGTGTGTGTGTGTGTGTGTGTGTGTGTGTGTGTGTGTGTGTGTGTGTGAGTGAGTGTGTGTGTGCAAGTGAGTGCGTCACTGTCATTTTCCAATAGAGTGTCATTGAGAGGCAGAGTACACTCTGCCAGCTGACTGACACGAAGGGACAGAGAGCCCGCCCAGTTCAGGAATTATGGGTAGACAGGAAGTGGCTCATGGTTATGTGTGTGTGTGTGTGTGTGTGTGTGTGTGTGTGTGTGTGTGTGTGTGTGTGTGTGTGTATGTGAAAGAGAGAGAGATACAGCCATTCATTACTAAGCGACCAGTGAACGTCTAAGGTGGGAGTCTGATTGCTGCCATTTGTTTCTTCCTTCAGTTTATCAAACTCTCTGGAGTCGTTTGTCAAATATAGTTTAGGCGTTCACCAGAACCGGGTCTTCACACCGAATAAGGTCGAGACACAGACTACAGTGCTGTTGAGTTTCCCTATGAACGGAACAGTTCTTGGACCACAACTGTTTTTGTGAACGTGCCAAGCTGGTTTGATTCAAGCTGCAGAGCGGTTGGTAGTGAAAGGACCTGACCTCATTCTCCAGCGCCGCCTCCTCGCCAGCCTCCTCGCCAGCCGGCTGAGTTGTTTACCTCACTTTGCACCTGTACAACCCTCGTATCCACCAACCTCAACTTGAGATAAGCCAGCAAATAGTCACATTCACGAAAGATGTTTGGTTATCGGGACTAACACATGTCCTGGAAGGTATTGTGCCCACCCACAATAACATGAAGCGATAACCCGAGACAGGATGGTGGGTCGAAAAAATACTCTCGCTCAATCTCTCTCGCCCTCTCTCTCTCTCTTTTCACCACTTCTAAATGTGCACGGAGGATAATAAAAGGCATAAACAATAATTCCTTGTTGATGTGAAGTGCCTGCGTGCTGTGGGAGGGCTGCACAGCATCAAAGAGTTTATTTTGGGTTCATTTTTGTAAGTGTGGAGGAGTTTAACTTAACAAGGCAACAGAGTCTCACTGTTCCTCCGGTAAACAGAGTCAAGCTCCTGCTAATGCGAGATGAGAATAGCAGCAGCTCTAACAATAGAGGTGAAAAACAGCACCGGCGCCCCGAAGACATCTTCTAAATTGATGAGCTTCTGGGTGACGCCGGCGCTGTGGCACATGGGCACATTTGTTTGATCTGCTTTTTTTTTTTTTTTTGCATTTGCATTTGCTACTCTATCACGTTCTTTGACATCATCTCGTGTCGGTCCCCACGTGATGCATGACATTTGGGGAAAAAAAGCCACTAAATTTCTCAACTGGGCCCCGCAGGTTGAAAAAGTTGAACAACCTGCATGATGAGTTTGCCTTAATAGGTAGGTGACCGCACTTGCACATGCATAACTCACAATAAAAACAAAACGCCACCGACTCCCCTGACCGCTGTTGTAGCGTTTCAAACAGCTGAACTCCGGGCACATGTTTATCTCCTGGCTCTAAACACCTGTCACAGGCGCCGTGATGAAAAGCGCCACCGCGGCCGTACAATAGCGGAAATAGAAAGTGGCCCGTTGATGAAAAACAATACAGTAAAGGGAAGAGAACGGCTGATGGAAGTGGTTGTTTAGCTCCCCAGTGGGTCATTCGACAGCCTGTGCCCTTGAGCACACGGCTCTTCAATGGAATAACTTATGATAAGTGGTACAGTGGCTGTCACAGTCCAAATTAAATGGCCTGCATGTGTGTGTGTGTGTGTGTGTGTGTGTGTGTTTGCGTCTATCTGGATATTTCTAGATCTAAGCATACGGAGCGGTTACTACTCCCACCGGGGGGCGACCAACGCAGGAAACGTCTGCGCTAATGCGAGACCCTTTGGATGGAAGTGCCTGTTAGATGGCGTTTGTTTGATTACTGAGAGAGTCTGCAGGTTTTTCACTCCAACCAAACACTACAGCAGCTGATTCCACTGATGAGTTTCCTCCTCTCTGGCTGAAGGTGCTAATCAGTGAAATTAGACGCTGTAGTGCTGAAATGAAAACCCGTCAGACTCGGGGCCCTCCACGGCAACACGGCTGCCCCGTCGTCGAGCGGATCTGATGGATGATGCTAGCGGTGCTGCAAGGGAAGGAAATCCCTCACGCTTGTGAAAACAGCTGTCAGAGAGCGTCGGACGGTTTTAGAGGCAAGCTGCGATAAGATAAAAGAAATGACTAATGTTCTCTTCAAACGTTATCGGACTCATCTCTCGCACCTCAGCCGCGATGTGAAACTATTATTATTATTATTATCATTATTATAAAGCTCGCTGCAGTTCTGTATCGTCCCGATCTTTTTTGGCTGCAGCTCGCCTCTCGTCCTGCGCCTGCTGCTTGGCCTCGTCAAAGAAAGTTTTGCTTTGCTTCCCAGCAGAGATTCACTAAGATGTGCTTTGATTTAACTCCATATACAGTAATGTAAGTTTCAAACGATGGGGACGGGGGTGTGTCATTTGTTGTAATCGGTGCTGAATCGTGTTTGAGCGGTGGTTAGCTTCGATTAAAAGCATGTTTAGACTGCAGACCGTCAGGGTGGCTCATGTTTCATAATGCTGTGAGACACCCGGGGAAAGCAATAAACCACCAAGTCTGATGACGAGTATCTGCTATCACTGCTAAAGGTGAAGGAACTGGCAGCGTCGTCCTCTGAGTCTCTTTAATAAAATAAAATACAATACGAGCTTTTATTGAACTTAATTTTACCGATATTGTTCTTGTCTCGCTTTATGTTACCCTGTTAACGCTGTTATTAAATCACCACTGGCGTTTTTACTGGTTCTGTTGTTCGCTGTTATTTATTATTGTTTTATTGTCGGTGAAGGGCGTAATGTTCTGGTAACTGTGTTTTGTAGAAGGCTTTCCGGTTTAAATTTATAAAGCTTGGAGGACCAGGTTTCTCTGACGCCAGTACCTATTATTAGAGCCCCATGCTTCATGTCTTGGTGGTACACTGCTGGGTTTCCAATCTTTTTTTGGAGTGGGATCACATATTCAGGTCAAAAAATGTCTCCCTTCATTTAATTCACATGGAAATGGTGTGCTGTCACTGCACTGGTGTGTTGAACAGGACCAGAGTGTTTCATGTTTCATTCCTCAGGGGGGCAGGCAGGCAGTATGGCTTTTACACCGTCTTCTGTATAGTCCACAAGCTGTTTGCTGAGGTTTTCATTTCAATATAACCCGTTTTGCTATTTTATTTTTCAATATTTTAGTGTCATTTTACTTTCACTATCACTTACTATCACTATTTTATTTATTTTATTCTTTTTTTATGCTTTAGAACTCTCTTTTGCCTTGTTTTATTTGCTTTTTATCTAGTTTATTTTATTATTTTATCTTTTTATTTGTTTGTTTGTTTGTTTTAATATCACAGTTTAAAAATGCACAGAGAAGCACACCTGAGTGGGAAAATCACACACACAAACCATTTTAGTTCATCAGTAAACCTAAGCGTCTGTTTTGTGTTTTTGTTACAGTCCCTTTAGCCCCAGTGACAAAAGGCACAAGGTACGAGTCTGTACCTGTACCTCGTCAAGCTCTGTTTTAAGAGAGTGAAAAATGGGAGGAAGATCAAATCTGTGATGCTAAAGGCCTGGTTCCCTCCCTCTCCATCCCCTCTCCCAAGCAGCACGAGTTGCGACTTAGCAATAATAGAAAAAACTTGATTTGGCACATTAATAATTCCCTGAGCCAAATAAACCTATCAAAGGATATGATACATCTTTAATATGGCTTTTCTTTCACACAACAACCAACCGCTACAGCAGCGTGTCTTGGAGAGACTGTGAGCAAAACAAAAACACAAACAGCTACTTGGGAGATGAGTAGCGGTGCAATGAAGGGGAAGAGGCACAGTACAGTTCTGATATGGTGTATGTGTGTGTGTGTGTGTGTGTGTGTGTGTGTGTGTGTGTGTTGTGTTTTGCGCCATACGCCAATGCACCACAGCCTCCTTTGATTGCCTGACCCAGGGTTTCAGTGCATTACCACCTTAACTGCTGTGTGGTTGGATTTATTTGTTGAATGCATGCACGCATGAGCGCACAAACACACACACACACTTGCATGCGTACAAACCGACTCACACACATTTCCCCTATCGCTGCAGTGTGGGACTGTCAAATGTATAAAGGTCAAGTACACATTTTAAAATATATAAAATATAAAAATTAAAATATAAAATATGCAACTCCTCATCCGTTACAACAGAAAAGTATGATGCTTCCCACAAGCAAACTCAGCAATAGCAACTCATGCAATAGTCCTCTATTTAATGGTAACTACTACAGCTTCTCCCTCATGATTACCATCTCAGCTCCAATGTAATCT
Source organism: Hoplostethus atlanticus (assembly GCA_034670405.1). Lineage (NCBI taxonomy): Eukaryota > Metazoa > Chordata > Actinopteri > Trachichthyiformes > Trachichthyidae > Hoplostethus > Hoplostethus atlanticus. The sequence goes on from JAXDDX010000098.1 coordinate 1,060,090, forward strand.
TTTGGTCAAATTGCATTTTACGGTTAAATTTTACGCCTGATTGGGCTGGGAAGCTCAAAATCAAATAATACATTGCTTTCAAAAAATACATGAAGCCGCATTATAGGAGATGAAATGCATCCCCCTGATGAGCGCTGCTTTTGGAAATTATGTCTTCTGCAAATATTGACACTTTCCAATTATTAGCTTGGTTTCCATAACAAAATCACACAGGGGCCCGACAAATATTATCTGTCCATCCAGGATATCAGGGAGAGGGGCATGGTGGCAACAGGGCAGGCAGAGCAGCCCAGATTGAGCTTCGGTTTGTGGCTCAACTCTCTCTTTACCATCATGATGTAACACAACACATGCCTTACTACAGCTGCTGCACCTCACAATCCCTTTTACTCATGAAGAAGACCCCTGAGCTCCCCACTTAAATGGGACAGGACACCTTTCTGGTTCTCACCCAAAACTATGGTCTCAGACTTGAGGTGTTGGCCATCATCCCAGCTGCATCACATTCCACTGCAAAGCACTCATCATCATTGTCATCAGAGTTCACCGCCGAAAGGACAGCATCATCTGCAAACAGCAGAGATGCCACCCTAATGTCACCAAGCTGGACACTCTCCAGAGCTTGGCTGTGGCTTGACATCCTGTTCATGAATATGGACAAGAAAGGGGTCAATCCGTGTCAGAGTCCAACACCAACATTGGCTTAATACTGAAAATGGCTCTCACTCTGAGTGTATAGGGACTGAATTGCTCACAGCAGGGGCCCCAGCACATATTCCTGCAACACCTCCCACAGGATCCCTTGGGGAACACAGCTGGTTCACTGTTGCATGACCAGGATGAAATATGTTCACCATTGATTGGAGCCTCCTTTCCAGCACCTTTGCACAGGCTTTCCCAGACATAGTTCAAATACACCCTCCAGTCCCTCTTTCTAAAGTTCACCATCCCGGCTAGCCCAAAGGTAAGCGTTCCTGAAATCCCCGCAATATTGAAGGGACTTGTCAACAACGACACTGAGCATTGAGCATTTCAGCAGGGCTCTCATCCACCCCTGGCAGCTTGCCACTGCGGAGCTTTCTTACCACCTCAGTGACCTCTGCCAAGGAGACGAGCTCAGAGTCTTCCAGCCCTGCTTCCTGAACAGAGGCCAATTTCTGTCAGGTTTGGGAGGCTAGGACTTCCTCAAATTGTTCCTGTAACCTTCCAACAATGTCTCCCTTACATGCTCAATACACGATGGGGTTAACCCGGTCTCTCCTGCAACCCCCCTCGCCATCTGGAGCTGGTGCAGGAAGTGGCAAATTTCCATATGTTTGGACAATAAAGGCTGTATTGTATTCTGTTCTATTCTATGCTATTATAAAACGATGAAATACATTCCAGATTAGTGTTTCATCCCTAACCCAGTCCTGTGTCAATTTCAACATAACAGTAAAAACATAACCACACACTCAAATTGCAATTGCAATCCAAAGGCATCCTTCAAAACAAGCCCAGGGGAGAGCAAATGTCCTTTTAACAACTTTTTCAAAGACTTGGAGAGAGTCATTATCAATGCATCCCTGGCTATCAAGCTAGCCAGTCATCCATGGCTCTCAATGGCAAATCAGCAGAATTACAACAGCTCAGCCCTCCACTCATCACCACCTCCTCCCCCTCTATTCCCTTTTCTATGCTTTTCTCCCCCCCTCCCTCCTTCTATCCCTCCCTTCCTCATGCTCCAGTGGATTGTCCTTTCACAGGCTCCTTCATCATCGAGCTCCGTCGCATCGATACAGCGGTTAGGTATCATTGTGTGTGTCTCCTCTCACTCACTCTCCATCTCTGTCTCTCACTCCTGCTGCACCAAGAATGAAGAAATCAACTGAGAGGCTATTGAGGAGAAAAATATACAGTTCAGAAGCATCTTATGATTCACTTTCTTTCCCCTCTTCTATGACTCCTTCTTTCCCTCATTTAGGAAGCAGTGTGGGACACAGCCCGTCTATTCAGTGACAAGAAGCGGTGCATTCGACACGATTCTGCTTTTTTTCAAACTGCCACAGGCCTTTTTTTTTACATTTAAGTCAAATGTGGAGAGGCTGCAAGGTGGATGGAAGACAGCGGCTTTGGCAAAGGCACTAAGTCTGGCATCTTTTCGGGTACAGCTGAGCTCTTTCTATAGTTGAGAAAAGTTCAGCTTTTTTAGAGGAGCGCTCTTGTTTTGGACTTTTTTGCGAGCTGATTTTCATGATGTCGGTGTAACAGTTTGACAACCAACAGGAAAATGGAGGAAAGTAGTAGGAGATGAGGCGGCAGCTCCAGCAGGATGGATGCTTGGCTTGAACCCGGGTCCTCTCTAACCACTGGGCCACGCTGCCACCAAACCCAATGTCATTTTTTCCACAATATGACCACCGTCTGGTGAA
>JAXDDX010000098.1:1065000-1067500 GCA_034670405.1 Hoplostethus atlanticus
TACTCCGATGTGTTTCAAAGTTGGTGTGTAATCGTAAAAATGATCGGCTTTAAAGGTCCCCGGTTTAAGAAAGCAACAGAAATAAAATCGCCCTCTTCTCCAGGCCTCAAAAATAAGTCTGTGCCTTTTAGGTATTTGACACAATTCAGAGAGAGACAAAACAGAAGTCAGTCTTGAGAAAAAGTTGCTTTCGGATTAGCCTATATTCATGGCAGGGAGCGCCTGGAAGAAAAATAAAGAGCATTCAATTACCACTGTGGGAGTTATTAGAGCGCACAGTTACAGGAAGCTCTCTGAGAACCACGCAGGAGTAAATTGCTGTCAAGGGGCAGAAGAACAAGTGAGTGAAACAAATCAATCTCCCATCTCAACATGCTCCTAACTGGAGTGAATGAGCCCCTGGTGAGGAAGCACTCACATGCACAAGACACACAGTGTGCGGGGGGGGGGAAATAAACACGACTTAAAATCAATAAATACTCCAAAAAAAACAACAACACAATTTAAGAAATGTCACCTTTTATAAATCCACGTGACGTCAGCAGACAGCGGAGGCGTTTGTAGACAATCCAAATCCAGCGGCTTGGAGGGAATCCAGCCTATGAGGGCGTGTTACCTACCAGTGAACTTGCCTCTGGCGTTTCCAGCAATAAGCTTTCCCGCTGAGTGGATATATAATCCGTGAAAGTGAGGATTTTGGGTTCCTGACAGCGCTCGCAGAGAAGGCAGGCAGATTTCTCTCAAACACAACGGTCACGGGCTCCCACGAGAAAGACTTTCATTCAGGAGAGGGGACTCGTATTCCTGGGTGCATAAGGACTGGAAGGCGATCAACTCTGATGTCCAGGAAAACTGAAGCACCGGCGACCTGACGGGAGGACGGGGGTAATCCACTGGTGGTAATCTGTCTCCTCCACTTAACTTGCCTCCATCAGCTGTTCAGATGAAGCTTTTTTTGGTGGTGGGCATCTTATCGCTGACCACCTTGGTCCACCTTGGTGATCGTTACTCCCCCTGCAAGATGTGTAGTGCAGGATTTCAGTCCTTGATGTCCTCGCAACAGATATTATCAGATATTCAGCTGCTAAAAAAAGATTGTGTAGGATCTTCCTCTCCGGCCAAAGCCCCGATTGGACAACAACAGTTGTTAAATATGATTTAAAACACTATTCCAGGCTCTCGTCAAGCCGAGTGAAATCCCACGATGATTACAGTCCACGTTGGAGGCATCCCTCTTGCACCTGAGGCGATCTTCCCCTCACGCACACACACTCTCTCTCTCTCTCTCTCTCTCTCTCTTACACACACACTCTCACAAATGGCTCGACTCCACCGCTGACAGCGCTCCGTCAACGTCGGTCTGGGCTAATAGCTTTTAAGGGACAGACAATGGGTCCAATGGCTCTCTGTGCTCGGTGTGCAAGGCTCCTGTTGCTTGGTTTCGGAAGTACACACTCCACTGTCCCGGGATCTGTTATAAGACCCGGGCCACCAGCAGGGTCTAATACACTGCTGACGTCTAAAGCCACTGGGGTCCTGTCCTACAAGTGCTAAGGCTCTGGGGGAGGCAGGCAGAGAGAGAGAGAGAGAGAGGGAGAGAGGGAGAGAGGGGGAGGGCTGATGTTGTGATGTTGAATCTCTGAGTACAAGAGGAGAAGAGTCCTCTAACGCTGCTGCATCCACTCAGGAGAAGCTGCAAAACAGATAAACAACGCTGGAATACTTGACCGGATTGGAGTGTCCCACTTAACGGAGTGTGATTTGTTTTGCTCTTTTTTTTCCCATGTGGTTTTAGTTCTTGATGCTCTCTCTGTGTTTACAGTCTGACTGCAAATCCTCTCTTTTGTTTTGGTATCTCTGCCCTTTCCTTTCCTTGGCCCCCTCAACTTACCTCCTCTGTGCTCCCTGCCTTTCCCCCAGTGGGGTTTTTTTTGCCGTTGCTGAGGGATATCAGTGAGGCGTCAGAGAGCCTGTAGGTTTTTGCTCTCTGGACCTTAAGCAGCCCACTTGTGCAAGCCTGGCCAGGAACGAGACTCCCCCCAGCCCATCAGCAGAGCAGAGGCAAGTGGAGATGCGACAACCCCAAAACGGCAGTGTGGCACCAAGGACAGATCAAAAAATATCCTGTTTTCACAAGAAGCCTCCTTTAAAAAAATATAGGACTGCAGCAGAAGCTCTTTGTGCTGCTGTTATTGTTGTTTTGAATAGAGTCAGCTTTTTAAAAAATTCCACTATTTGTCTATTTTGAGCAAAAAGGGAAAAAATCAAGGCATTAATGTGCAACAGTTTTTTTTAGCAAATGCTGCACATTAAACCCTCCAATTTGGTCTGACTCTGTTCTGTCAACACAGTCCTTGTCCGGCTGCAGCTTCTATGAAAACAGTCATAATTTGATATATATGTATAGGAATTTTAGATATATATCATATGTATGTGTTTTCACTTGTGGGATGCTCCAAACAGAAGTGGGAAGAGACAGGAGAAGCAATTGGATGATTAT